>BSBK01001496.1:0-123222 GCA_027943335.1 Chamaecyparis obtusa
ATATATATATATATATCTATAATATATATATACATATATATATACTATATATAATATATATATATATATAGTATATATATATATATATATATATGTATGTATATATAAGTATATATGTATATATAAGTATATATATATATATACATATATATATATATATATATATATATATGTATGTATGTATATATATATATATATATATCTACATATATATATATGTATATATATACACATATATATATCTATATATATATATTATATGTATATGTATATATATACACATACATATATCTACATATATATATATATATATACACATACATATTTCTACATATATATGTATATGTATATATATACACATACATATATCTACATATATATATATATATATATATATATATATATATATATATATATATATATATATTATGTATGTATGTACAATTTATTTATTTTTAATTTAAAATATTAGAAAATTTTGATCTAAAACAACAACATATATTATTATTTTTTAAAAAATCAAATGAAATGAATAGAACATTAATTATATATATACATAATTTTTTTCTATAAAATTTATGAGTGAGGAAACTGAATAACTGGCTATTACCATGAAGAAAAATTACTTGAATAATTTGATTTGATACAAACCCTATAGTTTTTCTACCATAAAATTATCAAACCCTAAGTGATTTAAAATGAGAATTAATTATGGAATTTCCTAACATACCAAGTATTAATAACATAAGATCTCAAAAAGCTTAATAACCAAAAATCCCGGCATGATAAAAAAAATCAACAAAATATATCACCCAGATCTAGCAGGCACGAAGAAAACAATCTTTCTCAAATAAAATAAATTAATCTACGAGGGTTTTCAAACACTACCTCAAACCACCAATTGAAGAAACCACGAAGAAGACTAGAAAAATATTAAAAACTTCCCAAGATTTCACAAATATCCTTCAATTCAATCCTTGCATATAAAACCTTCAAATCTGTGTGTAGAATAATATCCCAAATCCTCCTCATGAAGAAAAAGGAGTCTAGAATTCAAACTAAAAAATGCAAACCTGAAACTCGACTTAACTCCACAAACTTTGTTCATATCAATCTCTCTTTTCCAAAATTTCATCAATTTTCTAATTAATAACTCAATGTACTTTTGTATTTCTTGTTTATATCAATTTACTTAACTAATAAATATTACTTTATTATTTTAATTTATTTAAATTGAATGTACAACTAATTGCATATCAATTTTTAACTAAAAGAATATTATTTTAATCACTTCATTATTGTTTTATCCAATTTACCTTAATTTGAATTTAATAATTAATTAATTCCTTAAATTCCACCATTAGATTTTAATGAAGTCTTTTTAATTAATAAATATATTTAATTAATTTTCATTAATTAAATACCCCCACATTTAATTTTATATATTTAATATAAGATTTAATTATTTAAACCACATAATTATCTCAGAAAAACATTGAAACCATTTCACAACAATCACACCAACCAACCAAAAATTAGTAAAACCAACTGAACCTAATAAAATGATAATCATGCTCAAGGGAAAGGTTTGAATTCACTTTACTTAAACGAATTCAGAAATGTAAAATATCATAAACTTGTCCACTATTTTTAGAACAATAAAAATGGCTTAGGTTGGGATTTGGACTTGATTATTATGTCCCCTCTCTTACCCTTGATAGATTTTGATAGGGAACTCTCATCCTACAATTCAAGGAAGTTGATGTCTGGTACCTGTAAACCTACATAAAATTCAAATATGTACATCCATATATATATATATATATATATATATTTTTTTTTTGTGTGTGTGTGTGTGTGTGACGCAGGGGTAGGGTAGATACAAGCAGATCAAGAAGAATTGAATCCACAGATAAGCCCTAATCAGAGTTACACAATAGAAGAATATAATATCACATGAAAACAATAAAATCACAATGGATATGAGACAATCAACTGGCAGCAACAACAAAGAATTTATATGATTTCTTTCAACATGCCCGGCTATGAGGTCTTCCGAGTTTCAACCTTATACAATGAGAATTATGAAATCAAAATTAGAGCTTGCATCCTATCTTTGTCTCCAATTTTTTATCTTGATAATCTTTCCTAGATCTACCTCATGATTTCCAACTACATCAATCTAGACTCCTTATATAGCTAGCTAAGCCACAAGTCAGCCAGTCAAGCATTTAATTACATTATAGGTCCAGTTTGGAAGATTTAAATAAAAATAATGAAAGATTGATCACCACTTGATGCGCCTTAGGATTTAGGTCCTCACATGACCCAAGAACATTTCTTTAACTATGCAAGGCCCCATTTGATCACATGGAACTGCGCAAGAAGAAACACTCTGCATTTCACGTGAAAACTGGCAGAAAATAGGTCCCCGCAAAAAATGATCATAACTTTTGACTCATAATGAATTAAGACTTGTGCCTTTGGGAAAAGATATTAGTTTACATGTTTTTAAATTTCCTAAGGGTTCATAGGTTGAATCATTAAGGATCATCAGCACCATGACCCACAATCAGCACCAAAACTACAGGAAAATATAGTTCAGACGACAAGGAAAATAACTGTAACTTTGAAACAGTCTATCCAATCCTTATGTGACCATAGGAGAAGGTTCCCAAATAGGTCATCAACATCATGTAATCTTTTCATAACATGAAACTAACAAATGCAACAATTATAAGGAAAACAATAGAAAAATAAGTACAGAAATCAGGAAATGTTTTTGGTTGATACAAGATTTCTCAAAGACCCAAGATGCTCCTACATCAGACACCTAGGGGTAAATAAAGAACTAATGTCCACATCAGACACTTTTCATATTCTAACTTGAATCATAAAGATCCAACTCAGCTTGTGTAATCCATGAACTATCTTCAACTAGCTTGTCTTTCCACTGAACTAGATATTCCATGTAGTCTTTTCCTCTTGTACTTTTGCTCACTCTTTTATTCAAGATCTTCTCAATGTTGTTTCTATTCTTCTTAGGATAGTCCAAATCATCTTCAATCTCATCATTTGATTCATAGTATTTAAATACATTAGCAATATTAAATCTAGGTGATATATCCATGTCCTCTAGTAATTCACTTCATAAGAATTTCCATTGTCAAACTTCTTCAGAATCTTACAAGGTCCAAACTTCTTCATTTTCAGCTTGTTGTAGGTACCAACTGGAAATAAATTCTTTTTCAAATGAATCATAACCTCATCTCCAACTTCAAAATATTTATGTCTCCTTTTCTTGTCTTCTCTTTGTTATATTTCAAATTACTGTCCTCCAAATTCTTTTTAACTTCATCATGTAAACTTCTCATGTACACTGCAAAATCCTTAGCTTCAGCACTTCTTCTTGTCTCAGTAGGTAAATCTCTCAGCTTTGTGGTTCCCTTAGGATTAAATCTAGTAATAATCTCAAATGGTGTCCCCTTAGTGCTTCTATTCACCGAATTATTATATGCAAACTCTGCCTGTGCCAAAATCAAATCCCAATTAGTAGGTTTCTCTCCAACTAAACATCTCAACAAGTTTCCCAAACTTGTGTTCACAACTTCAGTTTGTCCACCTATCTGAGGGTGAAATGTAGAACTAAACTTCAATTCTGTATTCATCATTTTCCAAAGTGTTCTCCAAAAGTAACCAGTAAAATTAGTATCTCTGTTTGAAACAATAGATTTAGGAAAACCATGCAATCTTACCACTTCCTTGAAGAATAATTCAGCTACATGGAATGCATCAGATGTATTCTTACAAGGTATGAAATGAGCCATCTTAGAAAATCTGTTGACTACTACCAAAATAGAATCATTACCTCTCTGAGTATAGGCAATCCAAGAACAAATTCCATACTCACATCTTCCCAAGGTCTATCAGGTATAGGAAAAGGTGTATACAATCCCAAATTATGACTAGTTCCTTTTGCTACTTGATAAATTTTGCAACCTTTAACCATTCTCTGTACATCTCTATAAATCTGTGGCCAAAAGTATCTTTCTAAAATCAAATTCATAGTCTTATCAATCCCAAAATGCCCAGCAAGTCCACCAATATGTTTCTCCTTCATTATGTTCTCTCTCATAGATCCTCTAGGTATGCACAACTAAATTCCTTTAAACAACATGTCTTCTTGAATGAAATAATCAGTCCACTTATCACTTACTATGTGTTCCTTACAAGCTTTCCAACATTCTGCAAAATCAATGTCAGTCTCATACAAACACTTCAATCATCAAAACCAAGTACCTCAACTCTCATCTCTGTTAGCAAACTTCTTCTTCGGCTCAAGGCATTAGCAACCTTATTTGATTGTCCACTGTTATGCTTTAATGAAAAGAAAATATTCTATTCTTTCATTTCTCTTGTAATTTTTTTTATCCTCAAACAAGCATACTCTGACTGCAGTACAATGACCTTCATCAAACTTCTCTACTAAGGCAATAACACTTGTTTCTTTCCATCCATTCAAATAGTTTATTGATTCAATCTACCATCATGTAAAGCTTTCCTATCATACTACCAAGGTCTACCCAAAAGAATATGACAAAAATCCATAGGCATAATATCACACAAGACCTCATCATGATAATTCCCAATTTTGAACTTAACAAGGCATTGTTCACTTACAATTAGTTTATGCTCCTTCTGGATCCAAGCAATATGGTAAGGCTTAGGATGTTTCAATCTCTACAACTGCAACTTGTTAACTAGCTCTTCAAATGACAAATTATCAGAACTTCCACTATCAATGATTACCTTGCAACATTTGTCAGTGATCTTACATTTGGTTCTGAACAAAATTTTCCTCAAAACAGGTTCCTCATCAGCTTCTTCATTCCACAATATCCTTCTTAACATCAAGTTCTCACCATGTTCAGGTTCATTAAACATTTCCTCAACCTCTTCACAAGCCAAATTATTTCAGCCATTACTTCCAGTCTTCTTTCCAGAGTTAGTACATTCAAAAGCTCTATGTCCTTCTTCACCACATTTGTAACAAGTACCTTTAAACCAAGATTTATCTTCTCTTTTACTATTACTGTTATTCCTAGAATAACTAGTATAGCTACCTCTAGATTAATTACCTCTTTTACCAGCAAGGTCATCTTCCCATCCTTTATCTTGTGATGCATTGTCAGATCTGCTACTTCTCCATAAGATCTTCCTCTACTTCTCTAAAATCTACCACCTCTTCATCTTTGTCTTTGTTCATGTCTCTTTGTCAATATATCTCTAGCCTTCAAAGAAAATTGATATGCTTCTTCCACACTTTCTATCTTCACATAACTGATCTCATCTTGAATTGATGTCCTCGGGCCATTCATATATCTAGCCACTTTCTCAACTTCATCATCCACATGTCTAGATCTGATATCCAATTTGTAAAATTCCTCAGTATATTCTTTCACACTCATGTCCTTTTGTCTTAGATTTTGCATTTTTCTCATCAGACTAACTTGGTAGTCATCTGGAAGAAACTTCTTCTTCATCTTTCCAAGAATCTTCATCCATGTCTTGATCTTTTCTTTTCTCTCTTCTGTCTCTTAGTTTGCAAATGATCCCACCAAAGAGATGCATGCCCTTTCAACTTTGTGACTTCTATCTTAACCTTCTTATTATCAGGAGTACCTTCATACTCAAATTATTTATCCATCTTGGAGATCCAATCCAAAAGTGCATCGGTCTCAAGTCTTCCATCATAGCAAGCAACTTCAACTGCAGGTCTGGAGTTAGCCTTAGACAAAAACTCTCAAAAGTCTTTCATCATCTTGTTCAACTTCAGATTTAGGATTAGGTGTTGCTTCTTCTTCTTCATCACTAACATCTTCAAGATGTGCACCTCTTCTTTGGGCTATCTCCATAGCTTCAAGCCAAGTTGCAATCTACCTCAACATATCCATGATAGCATTATCATTCCCTCTACCACGAACCATCTTGACAATCAGGTTCTAGCAAGATCATAACCTTCTGCAAGTTATAGGTCAGAGATTAGATCTGCCACCCTACAACCAATCCAATAAGGTTCTCCATGATCCAATCCACAAGAAAGAACTCGCTCTAATACCACTTGACATAGGGGCAGGGTAGATACAAGTAGAATTAGGTAGAATTGAGTCCACTTGAATCCACAAACAAGCCCTTCTCAAAGTTACAAAATGGAAGAAATATAATATCACATGAAAAAAATAAAATCATAATGGATATGAGACAATCAACTGGTAGCAACAATAGAGAATTTATATTATTTCTTTCAACATGCCCGACTATGAGGCCTTCCAGGTTTCGGCCTTATACAATGAGAATTATGAAATTAGAATTAAAACTTGAATCCTATCTTTGTCTCCAATGTTGTATCTTGATAATCCTTCCTAGATCTACCTCATGATTCCCAACTACATCAATCTAGACTCCTTATATAGCCACCTAAGCCACAAGTTGGCCAATCAGGCATTTAATTACATTATAGGTCTAGTCTAGAAGATTTAAATCAAAACTAATGAAAGAGTGATCACCACTTGATGCGCCTTAGGATTTAGGTCCTCACATGACCCAAGAACATTCCTTTAACTATGCAAGGCCCCATTTGATCACATGGAACCATGCAAGAAGAAACACTTCATGTTTCACGTGAAAACTAGTAGAAAATAGGTCTCCAAGAAAAATGATCATAACTTTTGACTTATAATGAATTAGGACTTGTTCCTTTTGGAAAAGATATTAATTTAGGTCCTCTTAAATTCCTTAAGGAAATATAGGCTGAATCATTAAGGATCATCGGTGCCACGACCCACAAATAGCACCAAAACTTCAGGAAAATACAGTTCTGACGGCAAGGAAAACAACTGTAACTTTCAAACAGTCTATCCAATCCTTATGCAACCATAGGAGAAGGTTCTCAAATAAGTCATCAACATCATGTAAGCTTTACATAACATGAAACCAACAAATGCAAAAATTATAAGGAAAACAACAGAAAAATAGGTACAAAAATCAGGAAATATTTTTGTTTGATGCAAGATTGCTCAAAGACCCAAGATGCTCCTGCATCAATATATGTGTGTGTGTGTGTGTGTGTGTTTGTGTGTGTGTGTGTGTACACACACACACACACACATAGATATATATATATATGTGTGTGTGTGTGTGTGTGTACATATATATACATATATATATGTTAGGAATAGTCCCAAGAGATAACTGAGAGGGGGGTGAATCAGTTATCTACAAGTTTCAATTCTTTATCCAATTAAGTATTCTTAAACATAAAGCATAAACATAATGAAAGAACACTTGAACATAACATAATATTTTGGTTATAGAGAAACCCAAATAGGTAAAACCTCGGGTGGGAATTGACACCCACTAATATTCTACACTAGTGTATTATGATCCTTGTTAGAAGATCCTTAACCCTGTTAGGATTTTATTTACAATATATTTAGTATAGTAGACCTAGTCAAGGGTCGGACCCTATTAGGAGTCTTTTACAATTTTCCCTGTTAGGGGAGAGGACACACTATTCGAGAGCTCACTGCTCAAAGGGGCGAAGGCTACAACCTTCTGAATAGAAGATACACACTATATTTAGATCATGGTGAACTACGCTTTGACTTGCTATCTGGATCAATTCTAATGTATAGCACAAATACTTTACTTAGTCACATAGACCTTCTTCTGATGGCTCAACACTTCGCACACTCTTCTCTGCTCTTCTTAATCAACCATGAACCACACTCAACAAATCACAAATGACTGCCTATAAATATCTTTCCTCTAAATGATATAATCAATTCGGCCTATTAGAACCACTTGTTAGCACCTGTTAAAATTTTCATGGCTCCTAGTCTTTTCCCCTAGTCCCTGCAATGTTTTTCCTAGTCTCTAGCCTAGAAACCCTTGTCAAATTTTCAAAAAACTAGCCGTTGGGTGGAAAAATTCAAAAAATGCCCTAGCCCTGTTCTTTTTCATCGTTACCTTTTTGGTGACTTAAATCCTTAAATCTGCATGTGTTAATTAAAATGACCTTTTATATTGTTTGGCAGTTAGGTTTTTATGTCTGGCGAGGTCCCCTTTAATTTTTCCTAAGTCCTAATGATTTAATTCTTCCTAAATCCCTGCGCTAAATTTTTCCTATGGTTTCAGCCTTTAATATTTCTCTGGGCCCAGGTCTTGGTCATGGTTCAATCAAGTGATTGGCATATAATCTCATAGAATCTGTCAGACCCATGAGATTATATGTCAGCAGTTGATTCTCCTATGTGACGTATCTTTTAAACCAAGCGGGTCCATTGCCATGTCGACACAGTTGGTAGTTTTTTATTGGTCAGTGAAATGCTAAGTGGGATCTTGTCAGTGGGGCCTGTAGTGAAGGCTTTTCAATCTATGGTCAGTGCATGGTCTCAAGGAATATTCCTACCCCATGAGATCATGCGCCATCTATTGATTTCGAATCTTACTTGGATGTGTCATTGGGACTTGGTTGCTGGCATATCTGTCAGTGGGACTTCACATCTGCAGAAGATCTACAGTTGGCATAAGTTCTCATCGAAGTTGTTAGAGCCATGAGATCTTACGCTAGCCATCGATTCTACTTTTTCTCAGATGGCTGACGAGGGTGGGTCCTCTGATAGGTGGTGCTGACTTGCAGTGTTTTGATTGGTCGAGTAGGATGGTGATTAGGATTTATCAGTGGGCCTGAATCTTTCAAAGGGGGCTGATAGATGTAGGATCTATGGGTGTTGTGTGATCGCATGGAATCTTTTCAGGCCATGCGATCATGCGACAAATATCCAATTACAGGTTTATACTTTGTGGGTCCTATCTGCTATGTGGAGCTGACATGCTAGATTTTTATTGGTTGCGGTGTGCTGATTGGCACCAAGACTTTTCAAAAGGGTTCATGACTATTGAAAAATTAAATAAAGACCGCCCGATCTATCGGGAAGAGATGAAATTGACGACCACATTTTAAACTTGCTTGGTTAATCGTTGCATTTCAAATTCAAATATTTTTGCAGGGTTTTCGCAAGGGTTTGAAGTAGAAAGCCATATAAAACAAAATGGTGGTTCAAAATTGATTGTGCTAGGACATTTGCAGTTGGAGAATGATGTAGAAGACATGGGTTGCCGCGCAGATCAGATTTTCTTGCCTCGGGTGCCATGCCGAATGAATATAAACGACAATTATTTCATACCAGGTGGCTAGGGTTTTGGTGTTTGTTAGAGATTTCCATAACTAGTACATGCATGTTTTTATGCAGGCTGACTGTGGCATTTAATTTTTGTCTCCTACAACAAGAAATCAGTTGAATTTGTATCTGCAGTTAACCTTGAATATGAAACCAATGCATTTGTACATCAGATTTGATCTAATTTTCTAGGGTTTCAAGGTTTAGCTACATTCTTTATTTTAGGTTGTACTTGGTTGTTACAGACCTAATTTTTCCCTAAATGATCCTTTTCTTGTTGCAATCCTTGTTCCTATAAAAGGATTTTCAGATCATTTGGAAGGGTTTGAGTTTTCTTTTGAGAGCTAGTTCCATGAATGTTCTGCCTTGTAAATATTGCCTTCTTCTCTACATATAGGGTGTTTCCTCTTTCCTTTCTGGTTGGGAGAAGATAATACATGTAATAGCTTGTCTTATGTGTGGGAATTTAATATATTTGTACTATTATCAAACTATCTCCATTTGAATCATGAACTTGTGGATTATAACATCAAGGTGTTTGATCTTTCTATTTGCATTTCCTATGTGTTTGCAATAGAGTTGTCTTTGTAGAGATAACCAAGTTCATGATTATTTTTCAGGTATGTATGAGTTGGGATATCAAGGGTGTCTCATGATTGTCTTCCAGTAAATGTTGGTTAATGTATTACTTATTTATAGGTCTCTTCTAAGGGGAGGGTTAAAATCTTTTGAATAGGTGATAGCATATCTGGGTACATAGGTGGATTGTTGAAGTGAGGTTTGGTTAATGGTGTATGATTGATGTCAAGCATCAACATACTTGAATGTATTATCTTTTTGTTTCATAGCTCTCTATTGTAGTGAGGTATTTGACTTTGCTACCCATTGGATAAGGCACTAGTCTATGAGAGACTAAGGGTATTTCGGGGGTCCATTCAACTCAACATCAATCATTCAAATCAAATACCTTTCCCTTTCATGTTGGTAGTAGTAGTAGGAGGTCTTCTCTAGTCTTCAAATTAATACTATGCAAATAGGGCTAGTTGCATAAGAATTGGTTTCATTAGGGTATAGGATACCTAAAAGGGTTTGAAAACTATTCCACAATAATCCATTTGTAGGCCTATTGTTTATCATGAGGTGTTTTGAGTGTGCAGATAATGCAATACCAACCTAAGTCATGTGGAGCTCAAAGAAGAAGGAGGATGTTCTCTATCCTCATCAATTGAACTATTTTCTTATCAAACTTGAGTGCCTAACCTGAGATTCAAGCCCACCTATTGATTCAAGTTTGGTCCCACAAGAAGAAAAATCAACAAAATGACGACTCTACTGGGGAAGAAGTAAAAGACAGCAAGCCTCCTTGCTTGGATAGATCATCTGATGCAGGAGCATCCTAGGTGTAAGAGCAATCTTGCATCACCCAAAAATATTTTTATTTTTGTATTCAATAAGGGCTATTTTGTGCAGAGCTGCTATTTATGGAAAGTTACTATTTTTGGTAATTTTTGTATGTGCTCAGAATGATCTGATTTCTTTTTTGGAGGTTCGTTTTGGTCATATAAGTCTGCCAGTAAATTTTCATTACCAGATCAAGTGTATATTGGAAGATATTGAAGATTTTCGGTATTGGCAGCAGGGTACAAAAACTTTGAACTCAATTTTGAAGGCTTTAGAGGCCTCGGATGAGGTCAAAAATTTGGGTGATGGGCGCTTGCGCGGGTCAAGCTTGTAGAGCGCTTCATGGCATTTCTGAAATGGGGTTATAATAGCCGATCAGATCAACTGGTGATGACTTATGGTCTTCGGAAGTTGGGCCACCTGAAATGGCGAAAAATAATTTTCTTCAAAATTTATGTTCGGGTTTCAAAGGTTATCTTGAGCCGACTATGATGTAATAAAATGTAAAATAAAATAATTCTAAGTTTGGTCGGCCTTATTGGCTAAAAATTCTGAAACTTTCCCAGGCGGTGGAAAATTGCCTATATAAGGAAGGCTATATTATTGTCTTAGGCAGTTCAGAATAGTTCTGGGTAGTAGGTCTGGGTAATAGTTCGAGGCTTTGTCCTACAGAATATTGTAAGGGAATGCCCATGTGGCTTTGCATATTGTAATTCTGAAAGTTTGTAATTCCACATTTGTGGAGATAATAAGAAGCCAATTTTATGTTCTTGCATATTGTTGTTGTTTCTTTATTTCTGTTATGTGTTTGTGGTATTAAGGGGAGCACCCTTCATCAATTGGTATCAGAGCAGGAGTTCTTGAGTGTGTAAATAGATCACCGACTGTGAAGCAGTTTGCACCAGGACCGTGGCTAGGGTTTCAGCGCGCATCGCGAAAATGCCTCCACGACGAGAACATGGCGGAAGAGTTGGTGCTGTGACACCTGAGGTTAGAGAGCTGCAGAGACAAGTGTGAGCATTGGAAGAAGAGATTCGCAGAGGAATGAATCTCAATGTTAGAGATGAAAGTGAGGATGAAGCCGAAGAAGAATATCAAGAAGGAGAAGCCGAAATTGTCAACCAGGAGGAAGAAAGACTTTTTTGGGCAATTTCCAAGATTGGGAAAAGACCTAAGATTGAGGTTCCTACATTTTCTGGAAATCTTAACCCAGAGGAATTGATTGACTGGATCAATGAATGTGAGGAATATTTTGAGTACGAAGATGTTGACGATCTTGATAGGGTCAAATTTGCGAAGGCCAGATTGAAAGGTCATGCGAAGATCTGGTGGCAAGAAATTCAGTTGGAGTGAAATAGAAGAGGCAAAGATAAAATCACAAGATGGGATCGGATGGTGGATAAATTGAAGTGATAGTTCATTCCTATTGATTATGAGCTTGACCTACTGAAGAAAATGCAGAGTTTGAAGCAAGCAGGAAGATCTGTTCAGGAGTATACAGAGGAGTTCTATCGACTTCTCATCAGAACAGGCCATGCAGAAGCTGATAAGGAGAAAGTTGCCCGATACCTTAATGGGTTAAGGCCAAGCATTCAGGAGGAGCTGAATCTAGTTCGAATGAACAGTATTGAAGAGGCATACCAGTTTGCCCTAAAAGTAGAGGAAAAGCTGAACAAGAAGTTTGAGAGTAGACAAAATGGAAGAGGTCACGGTGGACGATCTGGTGGACGGTCATACGGTGGCCAAAATGAAGATCTGAAAAAGAAGGATGAGGCTAGTAGCAGTCAGAATTAGTGAGGAAATAATTCCAATCGCTTCCAGGATCAGAATAATAGAGATCAGAGAGGAAGAGGAAGGGGACAAGGATCTGGAAGAGGTGGCTTCCATGGAACATCTTTTCACTGTGGAGAAGAAGGTCATAGGGCATTTGAATGTCCTCAGCGCCAAGGTAGAACAGACAGGAGAAATGAAGGCCAGGCCAGAGTTGCACATGTAGATGAAGATGCCAGATCATCAAATTCTGAAGATGCTGAAAGAGGAGAAACATTGATTAACAGAAGAGTCCTGTTGAGTGGTGAGAATGAACCTGAGCAAAGGAGGAGCCTGTTTCGCACCAGGTGCAAGTGTGAAGGTAAATGTTGTGATGTGATCATTGATAGTGGAAGCACTGACAATTTGGTGTCAGAAGAGATGGTGACAAAGTTGAAGCTCAAGAGATAGAAACACCCACATCCATATCAGATTGCCTGGGTACAGGATGACCACAAGGTCATGGTCAATGAACAATGCCTAGTAAAGTTCAAGGTTGGCGGATACCAAGATGAGGTATTGTGTGATATCATATCTATGGATGCATGTCATATGTTGTTGGGTAGACCATGGCAGTTTGATAGATGTGCTGTACATGATGGTTGTGCGAATACCTATTCCCTGACGAAGGATGGAGTGCGACATAAGCTAAAACCACTGAAGGAGACCGAAGAAAAGGTATGTGGTAATGCAAGGATAACTTTTGTTGATGGAAGAAATTTTCTAGATGGTATGAGGCATGAGCATGTATGTTTTTCTTTAATTCCAAAAGTTGGTAAAGAGGAAGTAGAAGATGTTCCTGTAGAAGTTGCAGATTTGTTGAATGAGTTTTAGGATATTGTATCCGATAACGTGCCTGATGGATTACCACCAGTCAGGAAGATCAGTCATCAGATGGACTTGATCCCAGGAGTGAGTTTGCCGAATAAGGCAGCACACAGAATGACACCTGCAGAAAGTGAGGAGTTGAACAAACAAGTACATGAACTGTTACAGAAAGGATTGATCTGTGAGAGTTTGAGTCCATGTGCTGTACCAGCGGTATTAGCACCAAAGAAGAATGGAGAATGGAGGATGTGTACAGATTCAAGGGCAATAAACAAGATCACAATCAAGTACAGGTTTCCATTGCCACGAATGGATGATATTATGGACTGTTTGAGTGGAGCTGTGTATTTCTCAAAAATAGATCTGAAGAGTGGATATCATCAGATTCAGATCAGAGAAGGAGATGAATGGAAGACTGCCTTCAAGACAAAGGAAGGACTATATGAGTGGTTAGTCATGCCTTTTGGGCTAACCAATGCATCGAGCACTTTCATGCGGCTCATGAACGAGGTTCTGAAAGAATTTATGGGTAAGTTTTTCATTGTTTACCTAGATGATATTTTGATCTTTAGTAAGACATTCGATGAGCATATGATGCATATTCGTATGGTATTTGAGAAGTTGAGAGAAGAGAAATTGTTGATTAATTTGAAGAAGTGCAGTTTTGTGAAGAAAGAGTTGGTGTATTTGGGGTTAGTAGTTTCAGGAGAAGGTCTAAAAATGGACCCAGAGAAGGTACAGGCTATTCTTGAATGGCCTACTCCAAGGAATGCTACTGAGGTAAGATCTTTTCATGGTCTAGCTAGCTTTTACAGAAAGTTTATCAGAAACTTTAGCAGTATTTGTGGACCATTGACTGAAACAATGAGAGGGGATAGAAAAGAGTTTAAGTGGACTAATGGGGCAGAAAAGAGTTTTCAATTGTTGAAACAAAAAGTTACAGAACAACCTGTTTTAGCACTTCCAGATTTTAATAAGGTGTTTCAAGTAGATTTTGATGCTAGTGGTACTGCAATAGGAGCTGTTATGAGCCAAGAAGGTAAACCTGTTGCTTATTTCAGTGAGAAGTTAAATGATGCCAAGAGGAAATATTATTTTTATGATCAAAAATTTTATGCTATAGTTTAGGCATTAAAGAAGTGGAGACATTATCTACTTCCTAAGGAGTTTGTTTTGTATACTGATCATCAAGCTTTGCAATATTTGAATAGTCAAGGAAAATTAAATCAAAGGCATTTGAAATGGGTTGAGTTTTTGCAGAGTTATACATTTGTTTTGAAACACAGGAGTGGAAAGTCTAATAGGGTTGCAGATGCTCTTAGAAGAAGGCAACTATTGCTGACAGATATGCAGATTGAAGCGGTTGGGTTCAAGGAACTCAAAAATTTATATCCAGAGGATCCCGATTTTGGTGAAGCTTGGAAAGCTTGTACAGAACCTGTTACTCTAGACAGGACAAAATAGTTGGATTTCATCATCCAGGATGATATGCTATTCAGAGGGAGTTAGTTGTGCATTCCACGAAGTTCTATGAGGGAGAATCTCATCAAGGAGAAGCATAGTGGAGGATTGGCTGGACATTTTGGTTATGATAAAACCCTTGCTTTGGTTGGTGAGAATTATTATTGGCCACAATTGCAGCAAGATGTGAAAAATTTTGTACAGAGTTGCAGAGTATGTCAGATGAGAAAAGGAGGTATAAGAAATTTCAGGTTGGTGATGAAGTCATGGTTCATTTGCGGAAGGAGCAGTTTCCAGTTGGTACATATAACAAGCTGAAAATGAAGAAGTTTGGGCCATGTAAGATACTGAAGAAGCATGATTCAGGAAATGCATATGAGGTAGAATTGCCTAGTGAGCTGAATATTTCACCAGTGTTTAACATTTCAGATTTGACAGAGTATCACGAAGGAGGTGTTGAAGATGAGGTTGCAGCAGCACAGTGGAGTATTCCAGCAACTAGTTCAGACACTAAGGAGATTGAAGATATACTGGACAGTCGTGTTGGCAGAAGTACAAGGAACAGGACATATGAAGAATATCTAGTCAAGTGGAAAGGACGGCCTGTTGAAGATTCATCATGGCTGACAAAGGAGGAGGTTAGCCATCTTGGTTTTCCTCTGGACACCTGAGTCATGACAGGGTCACTTCTCAAATTACCCTGGGTGTCTGATGCAGGAGCATCCTGGGTGTAAGAGCAATCTTGCATCACCCAAAAATATTTCTATTTTTGTATTCAATAAGGGCTATTTTGTGCAGAGCTTCTATTTATGGAAAGTTACTATTTTTGGTAATTTTTGTATGTGCTCAGAATGATCTGATTTCTTTCTTGGAGGTTCATTTTGGTCATATAAGTCTGCCAGTAAAGTTTCATTGCCAGATCAAGTGTATATTGGAAGATATTGAAGATTTTCGGTATTGGCAGCAAGGTATAGAAACTTTGAACTCAGTTTTGAAGGCTTTAGAGGCCCCAGATGAGGTCAAAAATTTGGGTGACGAGCGCTTGCGCGGGGCAAGCCTGTAGAGCGCTTCGTGGCATTTTCGAAATGGGGTTATAATAGCCAATTGGGTCAACTGGTGATGACTTATGGTCTTCGGAAGTTGGGCCACCTGAAATGGTGAAAAATAATTTTCTTCAAAATTTCTGTTCAGGTTTCAAAGGTTATCTTGAGCTGACTATGATGTAATAAAATGTAAAATAAAATAATTCTAAGTTTGGTCGGCCTTATTGGCTAAAAATTCTGGAACCTTCCCAGGCGGTGGAAAATTGCCTATATAAGGAAGGCTGTATTATTGTCTTAGGCAGTTCAGAATAGTTCTGGGTAGTAGGTCTGGGTAATAGTTCGAGGCTTTGTCCTATAGAATATTGTAAGGGAATGCCCATGTGGCTTTGCATATTGTAATTCCACATTTGTGGAGATAATAAGAAGCCAATTTTTTGTTCTTGCATATTGTTGTTGTTTCTCTATTTCTGTTATGTGTTTGTGGTATTAAGGGGAGCACCCTTCATCATCATCCCAGAGTCTTGGTTAAAGGTCATAGAGTCAGATATAAAAATAAAGTATTTGCTAAGATTTTCTCACTACGTGTTGAGTGGCGGCTTTGAATTCTCTGTTTGATCAGTGCATTCCCTGATAAACAGTGTAGAATCCTGGTGAAGTTTTGTATTGATTGGAAGAAGATACAAAGATAAGTACAATATCTTCCTCTTCAAGGAGGTGGCAACTCTACAATAGTAAAGAACCTGATGGAGCTAAATAGTGAGCTCTAGATCTGCCCTGTCTTCCAGTCAACAAGGTTTCTGTTGTAAAACTTCCATGTATTCTCTTGTTGAAAATGTTTCCCTATCAAGTGTTAAGCACTATTGTAAAGGGATAAGTAGTAGTGGTCATTTTCTTATGGAGGAATATAGGCCCTTTTATTTTGATGGCATTGAAGGTGCCCCTAATGAGTTCCTTATTAAGATTGAGGAGTGCTTGCCTAGATTACTGGCTGGTGGATTTGTTTCTGCTAGCCAGCATATATATGATGTCATGGGTTTGTTTGGTGAGATAGATATTGAACATGAAGATGTTGCTATGAGGCTTTTTGTGCAGACTTTTTTTGATAGTGCAAGGAAGTGGTTCCTATCCTTGCCTTCATGTTCAACCCCTTCTTGGGATGTGTTGAGAGCTAAGTTTATTAAACATTTTGATAAAGTTGCTGCTCTCAAGAAGGAAATAGAAAAGATGAAGATTGAGAACTGGCAGTTAGAGGAGGACATAAGATTGCTAAAAATGGTGGTTCCTGATGATGATCGTGAGGAGGCCAGTGTTTCTGATGTTGATTCTCATTTTGCAGAGGATATTGATTATGAATCTGACATTGAGGTCAATGCACATGAGAGTGCTGAAGATGAATCTGAATTTGATAATATTTCTAGTTTGTCTGCAGATTTTTCTTCTGTTCAATATCAGAAGGCACTTTTGTTGTCCCTGTTTGATGATGTTTTGTGTGAAGGGCAGAGTATTGAGTATGATTTAGATGATGATTCCTACATAGATTGCTTCACACAAGATGATCTAAGGCCAGAAATGTGTATCCTTGTTCCTGACAGGGATGATATTTACAGCATTAAGGGTGAGGTTGAGGAAGATGATATCAAGGCCCAAAGTCCATTGAGCAGTGAAAGGATTTCAGCACTCTTGGCTAAAGAATTTCAGAGGTATGCCCTTGTTTTGGATTTTGATTTGCAGCCCCCCTATGATCTATCCTTTGACACTGATAATGAGGCCAATGTTCAAAGTGATTATGATATTCCATTTTCACCAGAGATCCCCTCATGTAGTGACCTTGCAAAAGAAGAGGTAGAAGGACATGATAGTGTTTTTTCCTGTCATAAAGATCACAGTGATGAACAAGTCTCTTGTTCAATTTCTTTTCCTTCTTTTGCTAAATATGATAGTGATGGTGGCAGTGTTGAGGACTTTGTCTTCAAAAATTGGGACAAATTTTCTTTTGATAAAAATGATGATGCAGATCAAGTGTCCTACTATCACAAAATTTATGAAGAAGACCTTCATTTGGTTCATGATCCAATTCATGAGGATATCATGGAGGAACCAAGTTGTTCAATGGCTAAGGCAATGCTTGAAGGTAAATCTGAGGATCCAAGTCCTTTTCAGCCAGGGAATCCTATGGTAATGCATGATAATCAATATGTCACATTTTCTAAGGCATTACTAGGAAAATTTTCTTTTTCTAGTCATCAAGGAGAAGTAGATGATGTTCCCTACTTCTTAGAATATGAATATGAGTGTGGTAGTCATGACTAGAAAAACATGGGTAGTGATCAGTACAATTTTATTCTTCAGCCCATGAATATTCATGTATGTCGGCCATAAGGTGATCAGGAAAATTTTAGATGTTTGGTCACATATATAGATGAAAATTAGATTTTTGATTCAGGAGGGTCACTGGTTTTCTCTTGGTGGCCTAGGGCCACTAAGTAAGTTTATATTTCTTGTAAATTTTGTAAATATATTTCCCTTTCCTATTGTGTTTGTATCCCTTCCTGTCTCCCTCGTTCGGTTGCCAATTTTTGAGGTCTCTATGCCCTTTTCCAGTGGGTGGTCTGCTTCTCCCAAAGATCTAAATTCTTGCCATGCCTGCAAGAGGCATACATCCCCAACTAGAGCCACTATTAGCACCTGTTAAAATTTTCATGGCTCTTGGTCTTTTCCCCTAGTCCCTGCAGTGTTTTTCCTGGTCTCTGGCCTAGAAACCCTTGTCAAATTTTCAAAAAACTAGCCGTTGGGTGGAAAAATTCAAAAAATGCCCTAGCCCTGTTCTTTTTCGTCGTTACCTTTTTGCTAACTTAAATCCTTAAATCCACATGTGTTAATTAAAATGACCTTTTACATTGTTTGGCGGTTAGGTTTTTATGTCTGGTGGGGTCCCCTTTAATTTTTCCTAAGTCCTAATGATTTAATTCTTCCTAAGTCCCTGTTGTGTGTGTGAATTTTGTACCTGATCTGTAGACACAACACTTCAGTAAAACATTAGAGGTTAGCAATAACGAAAGCTACAATGAATTGAAAGCTAAACTAACCAGGTGATTTATTGCCTTCTAATAGGTGCGAGTATGTATTCTCAGATTGTTATCGAGATCAATGACCTCGACGACACCTAAATGAAGGATTTGAATGCAAAACTGATATGAAATATGAATGCAATTAATCTATTTTTTTAATTTTCTATGCAATGAAATGATGAAAAATGATATGAATCTAGAATCTAAGATGAAATTGATATGCAATGATTCTAAGATATGAAACAAAAGTGATCTCACAAATGTGGTTGATTCGCAAAGAAGCTTTGATTCTCCCGATAGCAATTCGCCAGCATGAGTTTGCAAAAATATGAGATGAATTAAGATGAGCTGAAGCCTTAATTTATAGAAATCTAGGGCTTTGAGGATGCATGGAAGAAAGCCATAAATCATTCAAATAACTCAGGTTGATTTTTGAGTTATTTTTAAATAAAGGATATTTAACTCACAAAAACATGCAAAAGCAGAGTTGAACTCAAAATAGAGTTTTTTATTTAATTGATAATTGATAGTTGTCTACTTTTCTTGATTGTGCATGTTTTAATATGAATTAATTTAATAAATAAAGTGATTTACTTCCAACTTAACTGATTTTGAAAAATAAAATAATTGATTTATGGGTTAATCAATTATTTTTCAAACTTTTATTCCAAAATAATATTATTAAAAATTGAAAACTTGCTTTAATCAATTAAATAAGAATTCAATCAATTATTCATAGGATTTTGGATTTACTGTCAAAATTAAATAATACAATTTAGGAATAAATAGAATTAACCTCAATTAAATAATTAAATGGTAGAATTAAATCTAATTAATTAAATATTTAGAATATTCAATTAATCAAACTTTAGGATAAATAGGATTTATCGCCAAATAATCATTCAATTAAAGATAATTATGATAAATAGGAATATTACTAGGAATATTCCCTGATGCAGAATTTAGGATAATCAATTAGGATGTGATGATGTTTAGATGTGCCTTTGGTTAGGACTTCAATGTCGATTTCATTCGATTTGTTGATATAGAAGATTAATGAACCTATAGCCCATTTTTGGGGTATTACACCTGTGCTAAATTTTTCCTATGGTTTCAGCCTTTAATATTTCCTTGGGCCTAGGTCTTGGTCATGGTTCAATCGGGCGATTGGCGTATAATCTCATAGAACCTGTCAGACCCATGAGATTATATGCCAGCTATTGATTCTCTTGTGTGACGTATCTTTTAAACTGAGCGGGTCCATTGCCATGTCGGCACAGTTGGCAGTTTCTTATTGGTCGGTGAAATGCTAAGTGGGATCCTGTTAGTGGGGCCTTTAGTGAAGGCTTTTCAATCTACGGTCGGTGCATGATGTCAAGGAATATGCCTACCCCATGAGATCATGCGGCATCCATTGATTTTGGATCTTACTTAGATGTGTCAGTGGGACCTGACATCTGCAAAAGATCTATGGTTGGCGTAAGTTCTCATGGAAGTTGTCAGAGCCATGAGATCTTACGCCAGTCGTCGATTCTACTTTTTCTCAGATGGCTGACGCGAGGGTGGGTCCTCTGACAAGTGGCGCTAACTTGCGGTGTTTTGATTGGTCGAGCGGGATGGTGATTAGGATTTGTCAGTGGGCCTGAATCTTTCTAAGGGGGTTGACAAATGCAGGATCTATAGGTGTCATGTGACCACATGGAATCTTTTCAGGCCATGTGATCATGCGACAACCGTTCGATTAAAGGTTTATACTTTGTGGGTCCTGTGTGCTACGTGGAGCTGACATGCTAGATTTTTATTGGCTGCAGTGTGCTGATTGGGCCCAAGACTTTTCAAAAGGGTTCGTGACTATTGTAGAATTAAATAAAGACCGCCCGATCTACCAGGAAGAGATGAAATTGACGATCACATTTTAAACTTTCTTGGTTAACCTTTGCATTTCAAATTCAAATATTTCTGCAGGGTTTTTGCAAGGGTTTGAAGCAGAAAGCCATATAGAACAAAACGGTGGTTCATAATTGATTGTGCCAGGACATTTGCAATTAGAGAATGATGTAGAAGACATGGGTTGCCACAGAGATCAGATTTTCTTGCTTGGGGTGCCATGTCAAATGAATACAAAGGACAACTATTTGATACCAGGTGGCTAGGGTTTTGGTGTTTGTCAGAGATTTTCATGACTGGTACATGCATGTTTTTATGCAGGCTGACTCTGGCATTTAATTTTTGTCTCCTGCAACAAGAAATCGGTTGAATTTGTATCTGCAATTAACCTTGAATATGAAACCAATGCATTTGTACATTAGATTTGATCTGATTTTCTAGGGTTTCAAGGTTTACCTGCATTCTTTATTTCTGGTTGTACTTGGTTGTTGCAGACCTAATTTTTCCCTAAATGATCCTTTGCTTGTTGCAATCCTTGTTCCTATAAAAGGATTTTCAAGATCATTTGGAAGGGTTCAAGTTTTCTTCTGAGAGTTGGTTCCATGAATGTTCTGCCTTGTAAATATTGCCTTCTTCTCTGCATATAGGGTGTTCCCTCTTTCCTTTCTAGTTGGGAGAAGATAATACATGTTTTAATAGCTTGTCTTATGTATGGGAATTCAATATATTTGTACTATTATTAGACTATCTCCATTTGAATCATGAATTTGTGGATTATAACATCAGGGTGTTTGATCTTTCTATTTGCATTTCCTATGTGTTTGCAATAGAGTTGTCTTCGCAGAGATAACTGATTTCATGATTATTTTTTAGGTATGTATGAGTTGGGATATCAAGGGTGTCTCATGCTTGTCTTCCAGTAAATACTGGTTAATGTATTACTTGTTTATAGGTCTCTTCTAAGGGGAGGGTTAAAATCCTTTGAATAGGTGATAGCATATCTGGGTACACAGGTGGATTGTTGAAGTGAGGTTTGGTTAATGGTGTATGATTGATGTCAAGTATCAACATACTTGAATGTATTGTCTTCTTGTTTCATAGCTCTTTGTTGCAGTGAGATATTTGACTCTGCTACCCATTGGATAAGGCACTGGTCTATGAGAGACTAAGGGTATTTTAAGGGTCCATTCAACCCAACATCAATCGTTCAAATCAAATACCTTTCCCTTTCATGTTGGTAGTAGTAGTAGGAGGTCCTCTCTAGTCTTCAGATTCATCCTATGCAAATAGGGCTAGTTGCATAAGAATTGATTTCATTGGGATACAAGATACCTAAAAGGGTTTGAAAACTATTCCACAATAATCCATCTGTAGGCCTATTTTTTATCATGAGGTGTCTTGAGCGTGCAGATAAGGAAATACCCACCTGAGTGATGTGGAGCTCAAAGAAGAAGGAGGATGTTCTCTATCCTCATCAATTGGACTATTTTCTTGTCAAACTTGAGTGCCTAACCTAAGATTCAAGCCCACCTATTGATTCAAGTTTGGTCCCGCAAGAAAAATCTCCAACACCACCTTGAAATCATATTAGAGAAACCATAACACACTCTAATAAACATTTAGTCAGCTCTACTATGCACACAACACATTCTAGGACCTGTCCAACAAGATAATTGTAGATGCACGCTACACACTATCAGCTCTACCAAAACAACTGGATCTTTCTCCTCAAGCTGAATTAACTCAGGCACTCTTAAGTGAACATCAATAACTCTCTTCTAAGCTTAACTCCAAGGGTGCATACCCTAAATATAGGCACAACTCAAGGACCAATAAAATCTCTGTCAGCTCTTCTAGATAAACACAGGAAACTGCTACTAGTGAATAATGACTGCATATCTTCACTTCTACTAAATATCATACTATGCATCCATGATTGAAACATCACTAACATGTCTTCAACATATATCCAAGCACACAAAGCTCCATGATAACTGTACGGACAACCATTCACATAACACTATCTGTTACTCTATCAAGAACACTGCTGACACCAGCTGCTATATAACTATATGTACTAATAGTTAACCTCTATGCCCATGATATCATGTTGATATCATGTCCATGATTCATTTACTGAAATCTTACTGCATAGGACTTCCACGCATGGTACTTTCCATATATTGTCATCGATGACAAACATACAGTCAGTACTGGCCTACTGGGAAATCTGCAACAATATATATATGTGTGTGTGTGTGTGTGTGTGTGTATGCATACATACATATATCCACACACACACACACACACACACACACACATAACAAGAAATGATGAGGAATGGGACATCTTGTGAATCTCACAGGTAGGTAACTATGACTCTATCCCTCAACCACATCAAACATGTCAAATAGAAAGTGTGTGTGCCTGTATATATATATATATATATATATATAACATAAGAAATGATGAGGACCGGGACATTGTGTGAATCCCACAAGTAGATAACTATGACTCTGTCCCTCAACCACATCAAACATGTCAAAAATAAAGGTTAAAAATGCATGAAAGCCATACAAATGCAAGTATGGACTAAGTAAAACCATGAATATAAATAACATTTTAACATATAAATAATCATCATCAAAGTAACTAACATCATCTAACTACAAACATATGATATCTCAAAACTATCTAATATCAAATCACCATGTAATGTCATACATCCAAAAATCTCATAATGAAGATGAAATAACCAATGCATACATGAAAGTGGCCTGAAAGGGTTTGGCAATATAAAACTGAAAAATAAAACTATAGGTGGGCACTACATCCATTCAACCATTCCAACATCATTGGGACTCAATATCTAAGGCCTTTGGAGGATTGATTTTCCCCTTTCTTTCCTCTTTTAGATGAAGTTGAGTGTAAACACTTGGCT
Organism: Chamaecyparis obtusa; assembly: GCA_027943335.1. Lineage (NCBI taxonomy): Eukaryota > Viridiplantae > Streptophyta > Pinopsida > Cupressales > Cupressaceae > Chamaecyparis > Chamaecyparis obtusa. The sequence goes on from BSBK01001496.1 coordinate 23,681, forward strand.
TGCATTGAGTGAGTTAAAATACCACTCAATAAGAACAACCTAATTCATTCTCTTAACCATTACTCCAATGCATATATAGACTGATAATTCATAAATTAGTTCATAAAAATTAGTTGAGTTTTCCAAAGACTAACATAGACAACAATATCATGAATAATATATCTTCACATTTGAAGAAAACTAACATAAGATATTCAAACTGAACCACTACACATACATTAGAAATATGTCCACCAAATAGCATACCTTGAGATCCCAATCTAGAGCGTTCTTTGATCCTATTTTGACCATTCCTAATAGTCAACATTTCTATCAAGAAACAATAAAATGCAACTTATTCTTTTGAAATAATATGGACTTGAATAAATGATAGTGCAACATTCACAGACCATGCATTATATTACCAACACTACAAACCATCAACTTCTTATGTTGAGAGATGCTAAGAATTCTCCCACAGGGACATCAAATTTTCTTTCTAGCATATTACATATTCCCATTCATCCATCTTTCTAGATACACCTGATATAACATTATTATCATTAAATTAATCATGTGAGAATAGTACTTCAAATAGTATTTCTTGCATATCAAGTTTTATAAACTCTTTCCTTCATATTAGACTTCAAATTTACTCTTTCTTGCATTTAAAATTCACTTATATTTTTCTGCATATTAGACTTCAACTAATTTTTCCTAGACATTAGATGTATTCATACTCCTTATGTGCTCTTCAACATGAAGTCTTCATACTTCTTTTGTACTCCTCAACATCAGGTTGGCATCAATACACAGACCATGTTGACATCAATGATAAAACTAAACACATGATGCTAGCACAACTTTAGTTCTTTGGGAGAGTTGAGCACGACCATGTACTATTCCCTTTTCAAAATGATTGATTGGAGATGATTATGATAATAAATGATGCAATAACTAAGAAAATAGTACAAAATTGACAATATTCAACATAAACAAATCAACAAGATGAAATACAAGTATAGATCTAGAAATGAGGTACTAAAGGGAACCTATAACTAAAATTTGAGCATGAAAATTTTATTCAAATTTGCTTGGCACCTTACTCTAGTAGGTGCTTTTTCTAGTTAAATCTTTATATTTGAATCTTGAATTTCATAAGGATGTTTGTGCGCAGCACAGATGTTTGTGTGTGACACTCCTATCTAGCCAAATTCTCTATAAATTGACACCATAATCCACTAAGACTTTAGCTTTGACATCTATAAAGAGAAAATCATGGAATTCCATGCATATAATCTTTCATAAATAGATAGGGCACAATGTGTAAAATTTGAATTGACATATAGTACAATTTGTGACATTGCAGTATCCTAGTAGACTAATATTTAATAATGAGCGTAAATTTCACCCATAGAGTCTCTTTTTTGACTTCTTATACTTTTTGGAAAAATGGTTCTAAGAACTACACAATGATATAGGTTTGGTTCCCCCTTTTTGGTTTGGACATATTTTGGAGCCTAAGTTAAGAAAGAATTTTTTGTTTTCATTATTTTGGACATATCTTTTTCATACAAAATCAACTTTTCTTATTTTGAATAGGCATTGGAAAGCATGTTTAGTGTACTTTGTAGCATTACTATTATTTTTCTAGTTTAATGAACATAAAGAGTTGTGTACTTTTTTGAACACTTGTAGATGCTTTAGATTCTAGGTGTGATTATGTGAACATCCAAATGAATCAAAAGAAAAGACTTTGATGGAGTGCAGTTGATTACCAAATTTAGTGCTTTCGAGTATAGATTTTTTGGTGTTCTTTAAAGTTGGACTTTGATGATGACAGGTACATAGGTTGTCTTTAGTTTAGACTATATGTTTGGACATGATGGAGACTTGGATTCTTGTATGGGTGATAAGTGAGTGTAGGTACAATGTTGGTGTTTACTATGGACTCATGGTTATCTAGGTACACTTTTGCATTAATACAACCTAATCATTTTTGTGGTGATTTGGTTTGATGTTGGAAGGATTGTTTTTATTTCCTAGATTCTCAATTGGTTTCTTGACTATAGTGCTTAGATGAGGACATGTTTAAAAAATCAGACCTGGGATTGATTTTGCATTTGAGTCATTTGGTATCTTAGCTTATAAGTTACTAATGTGATGACAAGTATGCATGTTTCAATGTTTGGACATATGCTTTATGCAGTTGTGTGGGTTAATCACCTATTCAATTGTAGTAGGATGACTTGGTTGTGGACTATTTATATCCACCATGTTGTTTCATTGTTGATGCAAATTTTGTTAGTTTCCCTTGTCTACGGTCATTTATACATTGGTATATTTTCTTTGAGAAGAGAGGATGGATATTGTTTATATTACCAAATTTCATAATTACAAAGAAGGCCAACAATCACCCATACAACAATATCATTGGTTATGGGTTGTTCACTTATTGATCCCACATCTCATCAACAAGCTATTTATGAAAATACAACATATAAAAAAAACAAGACATTAATAACATGTCCTTTTCGATCCTCAATGACTGTTAACATAATTCATAAAGTACTCCAATAAAGAAATAAATTGAAATTGATTCCATTCATATGAATGGAATCTATGTCCTGAGTGCAGACGTAGATGATATGGGCCTTGCCTGATATTTGTGGCATGCCCAGAAAAGAAATAGTCATAATGTTAATGATATAAAACAGGGAATGATTTTTTTTATTTTTATTTTTAATCTTCCATGCATATTAGCCATACTTTCGTATGAATAGAATCTATACACTAAACAAGATTAAACAAGATTTCATCGGAAATAAAACTTATTTGAAATCATTAACTTATGAACAAAAATTCATTCACACCCAACACTTATTTTATTGCACGGTTATAAAATTATGAATACTGACGTTACGCATACTCTTTACCCAAACTGTATGTGTGACATAAATTCATTCGTACGAGAAATTTTCAAGACTGTTTTATTTCAGAACAATACATTACTTTGAAAACGACATTTTTCAAGCGTTGGGTAGCATTTTAAACCTCACCTACAAGAATTTTAGGTATAACGATACAAAGACATAATCTAGAAAGAAGTATAATACAGATATAGACTTTCTTTTTAGCCTTCACAAACTTGTTTTAAATCCTATCTTGCATGAAGTAATCAAATGATGTGTGATTGGTATATTTAACCCAAAAGTAATCCACCTTAAAAGCTAAGCTCAAAATCAGAAAAAATGAATCCTACCCATAAATATAATTGAGAACAGTGAACCTTTTGTTCTAGAGAAGAAAATATGGGGAAAGAACAGCCCAAAACTGATTATATAAAAATTCCTTTTTAATATGATTTAACATAGAAAATGTTAATAGACCATGAAAAACAATTCATTACTATTACATTATCTAGAGAAAAAGAAGATCTGATTGTGTCCATGAGAACTCTTGTAAGAGTTATGGTGTGTTTGTTCCTGCTCTTGAGATGATCAACTTAAGATTTATAGAAAAACATAATAAAGTTTATGTTCTTCAGCATAGCTTCAAGAGTTACAGATAATTTCTTTTCCCCATAACTTTATTATGGCATATTGATAAATCACAAGGGAGATGTAAAAATTAAAATGCACAGAGAAGCAGCACCCAGGATTGTGGGCCCTTTCTCTAATTCTTGCAGGATCTCCTGTCAAGCTTTTTCTCAAAGCTGCAAAGCGTATTTCTGTCATTAAACAACTTAAACAGAAACACACAGGAAAAAAAATAACAAATATCCAAGGTTGGAAACACAGAACACATGGATATTCTTACGCTATGAACAGAAAATTTGGGTTATATTTAAAAATGAGCTGTTTCTTACTATGTAGAGGAGACAACAACCAGTTAAGAGTTTTTGGACAGGAAAATTTTGGAAGTCTGAACAACCTAAAATCCCACCAAATCATTTCAAATTTTCTGTCAGCTTTTTCCTGTGAAATTGTTGATTTTATAAGTTTTTCAAGTCAAATGTTGAGCATATATATATATGTATTTCCTGATTCATCATGAAAAAGAAGAAAGTGAAGAAGAGACTGGAAACAAAACCATTAAAAGTATGACCGTGGAAAACTCTGCCAACTAATGTTGATTCTAGTATGAGGAATATTTCTCAATCGAAACCCCATTCAACTAAGAGTAGTTTTAAATTTTTTAATCTGATTTTAAATGATCTGATAAATATTCTTTAAAAGTCAATTACGATTTCTCATGTTTATTACGATTTCTCATGTTTATAATGTGGTGTTTTATCACTAAAAGGACTCTTCAGTTTTTGAAATAAAATTCTGACTCATTTCTCCAATAACCGACCAGGAAAGAACCACAAATCAATGTTTTCAAATAATTATTTTTTCACTTCATGATGGGCAAAGAAGAAAATTCCGCACAATGGAAAACTCAACTAGCCACTGAGATCAGAAAGTGCTATAATAATATAAATAATAGTCTGAAACTTTGACTGTAAATTCTCCTCAACATTAATACAAGATCAAGATAAAGCTCAAGATCTAATAAATTTCAATCACATGATATGTCACTGAGCTCACTAAGATCTAACATAACAGTAAGTCACTATTTGGTTGTAGAAACTGCAAATGATTTACTGAGTTCCTGCTTAGACATTGTTGGGTATTAAACTATGGTTATAGAAATCTGGATTACATATACTTAGTCATTGTTTTGCTTTGCGTGATATATTATTACTAAAGACTTCATTTGATATTGTAGGTGCTATTTAAGGACGCCTGCCACCTCTTCCCCTCTTGGGATCATGCTTTGGATTGGGTTCTCCAATATCATAGTCATTTGCTGCAGTATCCAGAAACCTTCTATACATGATACTCTCCTGCCATGCCCACATAAAGGTCCATGTCTATCAAAATGAAAAATAATGAAAATTTTCTTTCTTTTTTAGCACTCTTTTATTTTGATGATGGATCATAGAATCTGAAATGTTAATGCAAAAAAGTTCTCACACAATCGAATCAGAAAAAGTTAAAATTAACATAATAGATTATGAAAATCTTTGTATCATTACCATCCACTTTTTAAAAATATATATACTATTGTTTAAAAATTAACATAATAGATTATGAAAATCTTTGTATCATTACCATCCACTTTTTAAAAATATATATGCTATTGTTTAAGAAGTAATGAAAATTTCAATAGATATATCAGTCCTTTTAATTTGCATACCTCTTTAAGGGAGACACCATTGAATTCCACAGGCCCATCATTCTGTTTCTCAGTAAAACCCTTTTCATCTACAAGAGAAAGGAGAAAGAAAAACCCATAGATCAGTTCTACCCATATTTATTCATTACTAATTTTGTAATTAATAACCTCTAGATGTTTAGACATTTTGTTAATCCTTTTTTCTGTTACAGACCTGTCAACAATGGAGTCGCATACTTTATGCAGTAAGAAAGCAGAAAGATAACAAGCAAGGCGTGATAAATCCTCTGAGACCCAGTCATAGTCGAAGCAACCAAATATCTGACTTGTTCACTGAGATGGATTTCCCTGTCTCCCCTCTCCCATATTTATACACAAAAATAAGTACTTTATGTTTCAAATTCTTAACCCTAAACACAAATGGTCTAGAATAAGATATATTTGGTTACGTAATCCTTCATATTCACATCAGATTAGTTGAAACACCATATACTTCTAGCCTATACGAATTGAGGAGAAGTCGCCTACCTTCTAGTGAATCCAAAATGTCAACACTTAAACTTGAAAGCCCACTAAGAGATTGTCACTCTATTTAAAATACTAAAAATAGCTATGCTACATGCTCATGTCTTTGCTTATTTTCTTTAATGTGAACATTAAAATCTTCGTGGTGATAAGGGGACAAAGCTAAATACATATCGAAGAAAGCGGTACTTCATAAAAGTAAGTGGGTACCCATCAAAATCATTCATGGTTCAAATTTTTTAATGGATATTGTTGAATGGTTGTAATTGAGTTGGTTGAAAACAATTATGATGATATGTAACATAGAAGGCATATATCAAAGCTGAAACTCAATTTATACATTCGAATAATGAGGACTTAATCTCCTACATCTACTGTTTAGCTCAATTAATATCTTTACCGAATTTGAATTTATATAGATCATGCAATCAAATAGCGTGCTAACATTTTGACCAATTGAATTACCAACATTTTTTTATAATATACGTAATTTTAAACATTTATAAAATATTTAATAGAGGTGATATTGTATTTAAGGATGCTTATTAATTATTTATGTTTATTAAGTTGAAATAGCAAAAATTTCTAAAATCAATTAACTAATAATAAATCATTAGCTAGTTTAATAAACTACAAAAAAATAATTATATAAAAAAACATTTAATATGTTATATAGTTAAAATAAAAAATAATTATAGTTTCCAAATTATTTTAATGATATATATTAAGTTAATATATAACATTTTAAAAAGTTGAGTTTATAAATATTTTTATCATATGCAATGTTAAAATTTGCATTCTCGTGTCATTTCCTACTTAGTTTTATGTACATTCTTAGACATTGTTTTTCAATGCTTTTATATGTCAATAAATGATGTACAATCTTAGGTTAACTAATGTTCTTTCCCCTATGGTTGCATTGTGGCATTCACACACATTCCCACATCTTTTATCTATATTTATCTAAATTCTCATGCATTCTTCATTCATTATTCTCACCCACACACTTATCTCTAAATTTTTAATTATCATCTTAACTCTAGTACCTTTTGTACTAATGGCTAAAAGATAGTTTCCAATTATTTTGATCATGCAATATGAACCTTTACTAGAAACCATATGTTTAAATATATGCATTGGAAGAAAAACAACATGATCTAGACTAAGTTACTCCTAGAATTTTGTACATCAAATTTGTGCTTTTGAATAGACCTCGTAACTACAAATTTGACCTTTGATATTTAAAATATATATCATAATTTTTCCCTTAATAGAAATGATAAATTTATCATTGAATTCTATATTACATGTTCATTTCCAGTGCATGAAAATTTTGAGTATCTAATGTCAAGTGGATTTGTAGTATCTAATTTTACAAAGGATTATAGTAAAGGTGATTTGTGGCAATGTTTACAATACTTTCAAGTTAGTTTTCTCGACCCTATTTTCATGAGGACCAATTGTTTTCTAATTTGTTAACATCAACTTTGATTGGTTTTATTTTTCTTGTATTTATTTATTATCCCATACTTCTATCAAATATTTTGAGGATTTTACTTGTTGTTTAATAAAATAATTTTATGGCAATTCTTTATACCATTTTTCCTTATCTTCAAATTTATTCTTACACGATTCTTATAACCCATACATTTATTATAGGCATCATGTCTTCCCCTAGCACATGTGCCTACCCTATAATACTTTTTTACATTGGGGTAACTCCATTCCTTCTCCTCTAATAAATTTTACACTCATTTCTATATCCTAAAATTTAGAGGAATCATATTTCCCCTTAAATGTTGATCTTTCATTAGAATATCATTATGTTTTAAGGCAATATACCTTCTTACCATAACATCTTAAAAAATATTTATCTTGGGGTCTCATGTTTTCCTCCATGTACATCAAAGTAATCTTTAAGAAACCCCCCTCTTAAAAAAGATATAAAATCTTGGCGAATCTTTCATTTTCTGACAAAAAAATTAATTTCTATTAGCGAATCTCTCAATTTTTATTTTTTAAAGTATTCTTACTAGCGATTATTTTTTAATAACAATTTATTTGTAGAAAATATTGGTGAACCTCAAAAAATAAAATAAAATAAATTAATCACCATGGTGAATAATTCTATTTAAAAAAATAGAATTCTTACAGAACATTATTAGGCTTAATGTGGAAATCTTTGATGGGTTTAAGGAATAGAGTCTACAATAATTACTTGCTACCATTTATTTAAAATACAAGCTAATAACCTCATTGTTTTGTGTGGGACAAATGTATTGATATTTTTAAATACTAATGAGGCCCAAAATTTCTTCAAGACCTTTCATTTATATTGAGATCAACAATCTGAAAGAAATTTTAGCTCCCACAGCATTATAAACCAAATAGTAACATTTTTACCACATAGAATATAATGAGGATCACTAGATTATACTTTAAGTTAGTAATGAAAACTAAAAGTTGGTGATAGATCCCTATAGTTAATCTACCTATATCAACATTGTTAATCTGTGTAGGGGTATCCTTTAGTGTACGGATACACATGATAAATGAATGATATATGGGATTTAAGAAAGTATGGATAACTTATATGGAAATGTGTGTATTCATAAAAAATAACAATATAGGGGAAACAACTTGCCTTTGCATAAGATTGTATTATTTGTCAATCTATAAATGTAACAAGACATTCTCTCAAATGAACACACAATTAAATGGAAATAAATTGGGCATAAATTTTTCCATTACATTTTGCTCCCACTTTGAGTTGCATATGAATCTTAGGATGAACATGCATATAAAAGTATGTAACACTAAAAAATATGCATGTAAAATAAATATTAAAATATAAATATATACAAAATGGATTCATATTAAGTAATTGGTTACACAAGATGTCATCATGAAGGTTTTCCATTTCATGTAAACTCCATGTGAGCCTAAAAAATAGAGGTAAAATTTTCCATGCATAACTTCTATGGTGCAAATAGGAACACAAATCTCAATCTCATTACTAAAGATCATAAAGTGAAAAGAAGAAGAAGAGAGAAACAAGGATAGATAAATTCTACTTATATAAAAAGAAGTAATGATCTTATTTGGTTGATGATTGATGGACAGGACGGTGCATGTGCCACATGAGATGTCACATACTAAACATGAGTCTCTATATGGTGAAGATACAAAGTTGTGTCACCCTTTTAGAGGGATATTCACCAAATCTGATTTCAAACATTTTTTTATTAAATTGTCATTTCCCATAAAAATATGTTCTAGGTATCTAAAAGATCCAATCGATAAAGTTCATATTAAAAACCTTTCCAAGATAAATATCTGGGACCACTTTGGTGTAAGCTATAATTAAAAAAAGAAAAAGAAAAAGAAGAAATAGATAATGCTCCCACCACTTCTACTCATGAATTCAATAGTTTTTGTAAAGCGAAAAAACCATTTCTATATATTCGTATGAAGATTTTGGAACTATAAATTTATTTATGTTTTAATACACATTACTATTTTTCAACGCTCATGATAAGGTCACCATTTCCAAAAGTTTAAGGTGATTCTATTTCAATTCTATTAATCTAAAAGACAGTTAATTTTTTTGAATCATCAAATTATTTATTCTTTCTTTTTAACAATTGATCATAAAAATGTTTGGTGTTTTATTAAAGTGTTGTATTTTTTTAAGACATATAACTTTAAACATCTTTTATTATATTTTTTTTTACACTAATATATTAGTCCCTTAGAATATATAAAAATAGAAAAAAAATATCTTTCTACAAATAAATTCATGTCTCATCATATTCACTTTAACTTTTCATTTTAGAAATAAAATATTAATTATATAGTTTAAATATAAAAAAATATAAATTTTTTTTATTTTTATTTTAAATACACTCATAAAATACAGTAACTTATTCACATTTTATTACATTTCATTACACTTCAAATCATTTTAATTTTTTACAAATATATCAACTTTAGGTGTTCCAAGTTTAAAATTTGATTTATCTTTCTCATTCTCTTTAGAAGGGTGGTCTACAACATTGCACTTCACCCTTATAGACACTTCTAACTATTTTTTAAAATCTTGGTATGAAAGAGTTATTGGAAGGATAATACCCATAAATTTTTTGTTTCCATAAATTAAAGGAGAGGAAAAATAGTATATGAAACTAGACATAAGCTAACCATGTGATCTTGTAATCACATAGAGTAATAATAATGTTTTAAAATTATATAGAATAATATATAATATCTAGATTATTGATAATATGATGGTTGGAGATAATATCAAGGATAGTTAGGTTGTAGTTCTAGCATTGATAGGTAATAAATTTTGATATGGCTCTCCTTGGATAAGAAGTTTTCAAGTCTATTGGGCACTAGCAATAGATACATACCTCCTAATGTGGCAATATGAGTACAAAATAGGAGAGGGAAGACAATGAGGTGGTTTACCAAAAGAATATCCAATCTAACAACAAGAACATGCATCTCCTATACCCATAGACAATGAAACCAATAAAATACAAGAAATAAGAGATTTTATAAATTCTTTGTAGTTTAATTGTACTAAACTAAATAAGGTGAAATTATTTAATGTTGGTATTTTAGACAATTTTCCAATATTCTTAACGAGTTAAGGATTTGCAATCAAGAGAAAAATATTTAATCTTTTTTGGTATTGTTTCAATTTTGATGCATGTGAAATAAATATTCAAATACAAATATAAACAAAATGGGTTCATATTAAGTAATGGGTTACACAAGATGTCATCATGAAGGTTTTCCATTTCATGTAAACTCCATGTGAACCTTAAAAATAGAGGTAAAATTTTCCATGCATAACTTCCATGGTGCAAATAGGAACAAAAATCTCAATCTCATTACTAAAGATTATAAAGTGAAAAAAAGAAGATGAGAGAAATGAGGTTAGATAAATTCTACTTGTATAAAAAGAAGTAATGATCTTTTTTGCTTGATGATTGATGGGCAGTAGGGTGCATGTGCCACATGAGATGTCACCTACTAAACATGAGTCTCATATGGTGAAAATACAAAGTTGTGTCACCCTTTTAGAGGGATATTCAACAAATTTGATTTCAAACAATTTTTATATTAAATTGTCATTTCCCATAAAAATATGTCTAGGTATCTAAAAGATCTAATCGAGAAAGTTCATATTAAAAACCTTTACAAGATAAATATCTGGGACCACTTTGGTGTAAGCTATAATTAGAAAAAGAAAAAGAAAAAGAAGAAAAAAATAATGCTCCCACCACTTCTACTCATGAATTCAATATTTTTTGTAAAGCCAAAAAACCCTTTCTATATATTAGTATGAAGATTTTGGAACTATAAATTTATTTATATTTTAGTACACATTACTATTTTTCAATGCTCATGATAAGAAGGTTAGCATCTCCAAAAGTTTAGGGTGGTTCTATTTTAAAGTGTAATATCACTGTTAATATTTTCAAAGAAGAGTTCAAGGTAATTTTTTTGAAAAGAGGGGTATCCTTTAGTATGCCAAGAATGCACGTGATATGACCCAGGTTCACTAAGTGAATCTCTCATGTTAGCAACAAATCCATAACTTATTACTCCAACTCACAAATCCTACAACCCAATTTCAACAACTTTCACAAAATGAATTAAAGTGATTTCACAATATACATAAAATTATTAACCCTCATAAAATATGTTGTTGCTACAAACAAAATGGAGGAAACAAAAAAATATTAGTTCAAAAAATTAAGTAACAAAATCACACCTAAAAGACTACAAATCACATACTCATAACTACATTATATGCCACATTGAAACTAAAATTAAATGCTCCCAATAAGTCAATTTGATCTATCACAACAAAAGGTACATAAATAAGCTCTATAAATGACATTAAAAACCTTCTCTGCTTGTGTTTTTTTTCTATCCTATTTTTTGTGTCTACCTATTTGTGTTGTATTTTGTGGTGGATTCTACTGCTAGTTGTTGGTCTGGTCCTACTCATTTTCTTTCTTTTGGCAATGTTTTCTTTTGGTAGTCTTTATTTAATATATTTTGTAATCCTTTGTAATGGGTTTCAGGGATCCCCTCAAAACCTATTTTTGCCTTAATCCAAAAACATTAAAACCCCACACGCAACATCAAATTCCTAAAACACCATATGTCAATTGCAAACAATGAACCAACAAAACACACCAAAGTTGCAACAACTAAAACTCTATAAGCTCTAACGCAATGTCTAAGAGAAATTACCAATAGAATCACATGGGTTTTTTCCTATGACCTTCACAATTTATCCTATTTCATCAAAAAATAGTGTAAATCCTTTATGCATTTTCATCCAAAAAGATATAGCAAAATACAAATGCATATACAAATAGGAAACAAGTAATAAATTACAAAAAAAATCCTAATGAAACCTTGAGTCTCCAATGCATCCCAAAATGGGGACCCAAAATTCACACACCTCTCTTGGAGGGATAATCAATATTAAAAACTAAATGTAACTTCCACCAAACTTGTTTCCAAATGACACCCACATACTAGCACCACACAACATGTGAAGTTGACATTACACAAATTTCTCAAAAGTGGACTCAAAGAAACCTAATATACAATGCCCAAAATTGAAACAATACCAAAAAATATTAAATATTTTTCTCTTTATTGCAAATCCTTAACTCGTTAAGAATATTGGAAATTATCTAAAGTACCAATGTTAAATAATTTCACCTGATTTAGTTTAGTACAATTAAACTACAAAGAATTTATAAAATTTATTATTTCTTGTATTTTATTTGTTTCATTGTCTATGAGTATAGGGGATACATGTGCTTGTTGTTAGATTGGATATTCTTTTGGTAGACCACCTAATCATCTTCCCTCTCCCATTTTGTACTCATATTGCCACATTAGGAGGTATGTATCTATTGTTAGTGCCCAATAGACTTCAAAACTTCTTATCCAAGGAGAGCCATATCAAAATTTCTTACCTATCAATGCTAGTTACAACCTAACTATCCTTCATATTACCTCCAACCATCATATTATCATTAATCTAGACATTATATATTATTCTATATAATTTTAAAACATTATTATTACTCTATGTGATTACAAGATCACATGGTTAGCTTATGTCTAGTTTCATATACTATTTTTCCTCTCCTTTAATTTATGGAAACAACAAATTTATGGGTATTATCCTTCGTATAACCCTTTTATGCCAACATTCAAAAAAAAGTTATAAGTGTCTATAAGGGTGAATTACAATGTTGTAGACCACCCTTCTAAAGAGAATCTGCAAGATAAATCAAATTTTAGACTTGGAACACCTAAAGTTGATATATTTGTAAAACTTTAAAATGATTTAAAGTGTACTAAAATGTAATAAAATGTGAATAAGTTACTGTATTTTATGAGTGTATTTAAAAATAAAAATAAAAATTGTTATATTTTTTATATTTAAACTATATAATTAATATTTATTTCTAAAATGAAAAGATAAAGTGAATATGAGAGGACATAAATTTATTTGTAGAATGATAATTTTTTGAACTATTTTTATATATTCTAAGGGACTAATATATCAATGTAAAAAAAATATGATAAAAGATGTTTAAAGTTATATGTCCTAAAAAACACAACACTTTAATAGAACAACGAACATTTACATGATCAATTGTCAAAAAGAAAGAAAAAATATTTTGATGATTGAAAAAAATTAACTATCTTTTAGATTAATAGAATTAAAATAGAACCACCTTAAACTTTTGGAGATGCTAACCTTCTTATCATAAGCGTTGAAAAATAGTAATGTGTATTAAAATATAAATAAATTTATAGTTCCAAAATCTTCATACTAATATATAGAAAGGGTTTTTTGGCTTTACAAAAAATATTGAATTCATGAGTAGAAGTGGTGGGAGCATTATTTGTTTCTTCTTTTTCTTTTTCTCTTTTTAATTATAGCTTACACCAAAGTGGTCCCAGATATTTATCTTGTAAAGGTTTTTAATACGAGCTTTCTCGATTAGATCTTTTAGATACCTAGACATATTTTTATGGGAAATGACAATTTAATATAAAAATTGTTTGAAATCAAATTTTTTGAATATCCCTCTAAAAGGGTGACCCAACTTTGTATTTTCACCATATAGAGACTCATGTTTAGTATGTGACATCTCATGTGGCACATGCACCCTACTACCCATCAATCATCGAGAAAAAAAGATCATTACTTCTTTTTATACAAGAAGAATTTATCTAACCTCATTTCTCTCTTCTTCTTTTTTTCACTTTATAATCTTTAGTAATGAGATTGAGATTTTTGTTCCTATTTGCACCATGGAAGTTATGCATGGAAAATTTTACCTCTATTTTTTAGGTTCACATGGAGTTTACATGAAATGGAAAACCTTCATGATGACATCTTGTGTAACCCATTACTTAATATGAACCCATTTTGTTTATATTTGTATTTGAATATTTATTTCACATGCATCAAAATTGAAACAATACCAAAAAAGATTAAATATTTTTCTCTTGATTGCAAATTCTTAACTCGTTACGAATATTGGAAAATTGTCTAAATTAATAACGTTAAATAATTTCACCTTATTTAGTTTAGTACAATTAAACTACAAAGAATTTATAAAATCTCTTATTTCTTGTATTTTATTGGTTTCATTGTCTATGGGTATAGGAGATACATGTTCTTGTTGTTAGATTGGATATTCTTTTGGTAGACCACCTCATCATCTTCCCTCTCCTATTTTGTACTCATATTGCCACATTAGGAGGTATGTATCTATTGCTAGTGCCCAATAGACTTGAAAACTTCTTATCTGAGGAGAGCCATATCAAAATTTCTTACCTATCAATGCTAGTTACAACCTAACTATCCTTCATATTATCTCCAACCATCATATTATCATTAATCTAGATATTATATATTATTCTATATAATTTTAAAACATTATTATTACTCTATGTGATTACAAGATCACATGGTTAGCTTATGTCTAGTTTCATATACTATTTTTCCTCTCCTTTAACTTATGGAAACAAAAAATTTATGGGTATTATCCTTCCAATAACTCTTTCATACCAAGATTTTAAAAAATAGTTAGAAGTGTCTATAAGGGTGAAGTGCAATGTTGTAGACCACCCTTCTAAAGAGAATGAGCAAGATAAATCAAATTTTAAACTTGGAACACCTAAAGTTGATATATTTTTAAAAATTTAAAATGATTTGAAGTGTAATGAAATGTAATAAAATGTGAATAAGTTACTGTATTTTATGACTGTATTTAAAATTAAAATTAAAAAAATTATATTTTTTTATATTTAAACTATATAATTAATATTTTATTTCTAAAATGAAAAGTTAAAGTGAATATGATGAGACATGAATTTATTTGTAGAAAGATAATTTTTTTCTATTTTTATATATTCTAAGGGAGTAATATATGAGTGTAAAAAAAAATATAATAAAAGATGTTTAAAGTTATATGTCCTAAAAAAATACAACACTTTAATAGAACACCAAACATTTTTATGATCAATTGTCAAAAAGAAAGAATAAATAATTTGATGATTCAAAAAAATTAACTGTCTTTTAGATTAATAGAATTGAAATAGAATCACCTTAAACTTTTGGAAATGGTGTCCTTATCATGAGCATTGAAAAATAGTAATGTGTATTAAAACATAAATAAATTTATAGTTCCAAAATCTTCATACGAATATATAGAAGGGGTTTTTTCACTTTACAAAAACTATTGAATTCATGAGTAGAAGTGGTGGGAGCATTATCTGTTTCTTCTTTTTCTTTTTCTTTTTTTAATTATAGCTTACACCAAAGTGGTCCCAGATATTTATCTTGGAAAGGTTTTTAATATGAACTTTGTCGATTGGATCTTTTAGATACCTAGAACATATTTTTATGGGAAATGACAATTTAATAAAAAAATGTTTGAAATCAGATTTGTTGAATATCCCTCTAAAAGGGTGACACAACTTTGTATTTTCACCATATAGAGACTCATGTTTAGTATGTGACATCTCATGTGGCACATGCACCGTCCTGTCCATCAATCATCAACCAAATAAGATCATTACTTCTTTTTATATAAGTAGAATTTATCTAACCTTGTTTCTCTCTTCTTCTTTTTTTCACTTTATGATCTTTAGTAATGAGATTGAGATTTGTGTTCCTATTTGCACCATAGAAGTTATGCATGGAAAATTTAACCTCTATTTTTTAGGTTCACATGGAGTTTACATGAAATGGAAAACCTTCATGATGACATCTTGTGTAACCAATTACTTAATATGAATCCATTTTGTATATATTTATATTTGAATATTTATTTTACATCCATGTTTTTTAGTGTTACATACTTTTATATGCATGTTCATCCTAAGATTCATATGCAACTCAAAGTGGGAGTAAAATGTAATGGAAAAATTTATGCCCAATTTATTTCCATTTAATTGTGTGTTCATTTGAGAGAATGTCTTGTTACATTTATAGATTGACAAATAAAACAATCTTATGCAAAGGCAAGCTTTTTCCCCTATATTGTTATTTTTTATGAATACACACATTTCCATATAAGTTATCCATACTTTCTTAAATCCCATATATCATTCATTTATGATGTGTATCCGTACACTTGTCCATAGAAATTTCATTCCAAGCTTCATACTAGCCTTTTGCTATTATGGATAAAAGATAGATGGGCATTGCTTCGGTCATAAGTTTTGAACCATAAATTTGAATTGTACTCTTTATATGTGTTGAAAGTGGAACAATGAGATTTGAATTAGGTTGCACTTAAAATCTGGTAATTTGAGTTTGCACATATAAAATCAATCTCACACTTGTAGATTTGACCTTATATATTTAAAAATTTGTATTCAACTTTTAACACCCATTCTTTCCCACATACAACCAACTAAACATACTTTTGTATAAATTATTACTATGCATTGTATTTAAAGATATTAAATTACATTCTTTTTATTTCTAATCATCCAAACAATTCTTTCAACATAATTCACAATTTTTATATTTAAAAAAAGCATAATTTAATTTAAAATTTATTTAAGAGCTTAGTTAGGATTTAAAGATTTATAAGTTTTCCATTGATATGTGAACATATAAATAGACCATATATTTTAATAAAATATATTCTTCCTAATTTTGGGGTGAGTATTTCTTGCATTGTACTTTAAAAAATATATATCTTCACACAAAAAAACTTTAACAAACTTTAAATCAATGTTGACACCCCCAATGTGGAAGAAATGATGAATCTCAACATTGCAAAAAACATAATTAGCTTACGTTATGCATACGAACTCAATTTGTTTTCAGCCATACAACCCAAGGGAGGTCCTATCAAACTACCTTTTAATGGTCAACAAGAGTCACATCCCATGAGTACATGTGCAATTGGGAACATGGGATTTCTGTTCAATGCATTTTCAACGACTCTTGTGAGACAAAAGTGTGTTCAACCTTTAGGGAAAAATGATATAATGATATGTTTAAGTTGAAGCCATTTCCTTCTATAAAAATCATTGTTCACGTGGTCCTCTCCCCCTCTCACATATTTTGCACAATTCTAACCACAATAATGTGTCAACTCTATGTTTGATTCTATAAAGGACCACAAAACTATCTCTTCACACCAAGTGTCATTGGAAAAACACTTTCTTTTATTGACAAACAATTGTCCACTTTTTATGTAAGCATCTTATCATCCCTCGTGGCCACTCTATTATCTTGTGGGAATTAGAAAATATCTTCTTTTTTCCAAAACTTTTAAATAAATGATCAAAATCATAATGGATCTTCTGAGACACCACCATCACCATCAGTCAGTTGAGTTGGGCTTGCAATAAGTGAAATGGGGCAACTATATTCTTCCTCAACAACATAATTGAAACACATTTAGGGCACCAATTGACCTCCCACCACATCCCCAATCTATGGTTCACATCTTGGCCAAGTAAATAGGCTTTTCTTTCAATTATGAGCCCAAATAGTTCCTTTGGAATTAGTGGTGGTGGGAATTGTACAAGCATGAGATCCTTATTCACAAGCACGAACTCTTTCTTTCAATGGCTACACATATTCATCATTCATAACCCCACAAAGAAGACATCAATCACATTCAACCTTTTTATGATGGCACTCCTAAATGTAGACCAATTATTAGAAACACATTTTCCTAATCTTGATGGAAGGATGTCGGTAATGAATTTGGTCTTCATTCGTTATAAAGGGCCATTCGTTATAAAGGGCCAATTTGGTGCTACTCAAGATTATAATATAATTTTCTCCATTTCAACCATGGGATACGTAAAGCCTACACTAGTTGCAAATGTTTAATATGAAAATAAGAGTCACAAATTGAGCTAGTCAAAAAGATATGGAGGGACTTAATATTTTGGTATCATTCGTTGTAAGAAATTGCCAATTTGGCAACAAAAAAAAATCTTAGAGCTAAGTGTTAAATTATTTGGAGCGGAGACACTTAAGGCTGTTGGTCCCGACCGATATTCTCAGTATTGATCGTTTCCTCACAAGTTGACAATTTGTCTTATTAGTTTCTGGTAGTCGTAATATCTCGATGAATTCTATAATTAATAATATGGGTAAATAGAATTTTGATGTAATTATGCAATTGATCATATTCGGTTTGAATATTAAGTTGGTCATTATGAAATAAATATAATAGATTCAATCTAGCAATTTATGTCGGTTTTGCTCTTACTTATTCATGAATGGTATTCAATTGATTGTGTACTTCACTTATGGAATGATTGTTGATTCATTTGTTTATTAAGTTGTGATTTCAAGATATTTTGTTTTTAATTGGAGAGAGAATACATCATGGGAAGGATGTCATTAATAAGTAGTATTGTGGCTAGGTGGTATGACAATCAAAGTATTAGTAGTTTTTTTCAATCTTTTAATTCTAGTTAGTTCTATGAGATATATATATATATATATATATATATATATATATATATATATATATATATATATATATATATATATATATATATATATATATATACACACACACACACATACGTACGTACGTACGTACATTGGATATAGATATGCAATATGTGTGTGCACTTATTTTAGTTATTTAGATTTTGATATAGGCATGTGTGTGTGTGTGTGCATGCACATACATTTATATACATGCATACATAAAAATATAAATCACCAAAATATTTTATGATGGTAATTGAAACATGAGTATCTACATGTGTACACTTTACATACATACATATTATATATGTATACCATATATACATATTATTGAGCGTTGTTTTAACACAAGACAATGGCTAGGAATCTATAGTGCAAATTCCCCTCTTGAAAGAATGGTGAAAATCACTCTCAACGTTTCTTTAGGTTGGGTCTCAACCATATGGATAGCTCAATCGAATATAAATGTGAAACTATTCACGAGGAGGCCTTTGTTGGTTCAATTTTTGAAGAGGTTGCAAAACAATCTTCAACAAACAATCTTTTTTTGTATTTTCAATCTTTTAAATGTAATGTAATTTCCTAACATACAAATTTAATTTAATCTATTATGATCGATTTCTCAAAAAATGGAAAAAGAGTAAGGTAACAAGAATTGAAGAAAATTGTAGAAAGTAAATCCTAATGGACATAAACCACCATTGTATAATCTTGCAAATTAAACCACCAGGGAATTTCAAAGAAAACCCACACAGTATGAATCATAATTGCTCACAAATCACAAGATCCAGATGTGATCATCAATGGAATGCAAATAACATAAATAATATTTCTCAAAATTCATCAAATCGTGAAGCCGCCATGAATGCACACACACACAAGATAAATTTATCCTTACGCACGAAAGAAATAATTCTCCAATAGTTTGTCACAACAAGATGATGTAGCAATGATAAACACCAGAACTAAGTAATCCCAGATGTAATTCACAATGCAATCAATTGGCTCTTTGAAATAAATGAATCAGCAATCACACATTCAAGAAGTTCACAAAGATAGCAAAAATTTTCACACCATGATTGAAGCACCAATTGTAGATAGTTGTATTGCAAAAACAACCGACCCTTATTACATTATTTTGAAGCCTTTAATAGCACTTCACTTTTTCAAAATAAGAAATTTGCAGCTAGGGTTTCAGCTATGCATAAAATTAAAAATAACATTTAAAATCTAAAGAAAACTACTCCTATGCGAGATCTAAACAACCCTGCATGGGTTCAATCCACATGCATTACATTTACAAGAATAAAATCAAGAAAAATCTATCGAGTAAACTAGAGATTAGAGCTGGAGTTCCACCATTCTTGAACTGAAGTGTTTTTCTTAAAATTGGATTTCTTCCTTGGAATCTTCATTTTTTATCCTCTTCATGAGTGCAACTGATTAGTATCTTCTAGTCAAGCAAAAATGACCCCGAATATGGGTGAAATTTGATCTGGAACAAACTCTTTATGCAAAATATCTTCATGTCGAAATGGTCTAGGAATTTCGGACCCTGATCCCAACTCCAAAAAATTGAAGTCCAAAAAATGGAAAAGTCTGGAACTTGATTTTCAAAAACTTTGGACTCGCGAAATTTTTGAACTTTCAAACTGCAAAAATCCAACAAAATTTTGGCCTGCAAAAGTGTTAAAAAACTAGTGAAGGTCTAGCAAAACTTTAAAACTTCAAGCTTTCAAACTCTGAAAAATCTAGCAAAAGTTTGGACAGCAAAGACCAACACAAGTTCGATCTCCAAAAAAACAGCAATGAAAAATTGCTAGTGTTAAAATTTTATGAACTTGTCAAAATTGAACACCTAGTGTTATGAAAGAATGTTGGGGTGAGATTTGTAAAACTTTTGTGTCACTTCTTGGAATTCCTAAAATCTAAGCACCTCCATGGATGTCAGCTTGCCTTGTTGTTTCTTCATAAACATCAAAAGGCGGGCACCAAACTTCTACATGCAAAAGAAGTTGTCAGTAATGTCTTATTGAAAGCGTAAAGAATATTCTAACTACCTAATCTAATTGCACAAGAAAAAAAAACCAAAACCCTAAAGACATTAAAAAAGATAGGAAAACTCTAAAACCAATCCTCTACTAGAGTTTTTGGACATTCGGACTTTCAGTCTGCGAAAGTATAATCAGACTCTAAAAGTTTGAAAGTTTGATCTTTTGTGCACAAGAAAAATAAGATATTTGGAGGTCCCTTCTCCCTTGAAGCTTCGGAGTGTGAAACTCCAAAAATTCCAATAGACTCTAAAACTTCGAGAAATTTCCAACAGAAGTCAAGAATTCCAAAATTTTGGACTTTTGGACTTTCGGATTGTGAAAATCTAGTGAAGGTCCGAATTGTGAAAGTGCGAAAAAGTAGCAAAGGTCTAGTAAAACTACAAAATTTTGTACTTTCAAATTCCCAAAAGTCTAGCACTACCTTATCCATTTTGCAAGATGATCGGTCATTCAACCTTTCATGGTTTCAAAGGTTCTTGGACCTACAAAACTCTAAAAGTCTGAAAAGAGCTAAAAATAACTAAGGCTTAAAAAAATCAAACTAAACACTAAACCCTAGAGGAAAGGAACAAGCTAGAATGAAGAGAGACCTACCAAGAAAATATAAAACAATGCATCCAACTATCGGGAGCACCACTGGGGCCCACAATCTGACTTATTGGATACCTAGATAGGCTTACCCTAAGGACTCGAAACCACCTAAAAGACTAAAAGACCCAAAAAAGGGGGTCCCCATTAGGCCAAGTGGCTAAAATGGGGTGTGTGTTGTGGAACAATAATAAATAGCCCTGACAAAAGGAGAACTGAACAAGGCATTTCTTTACCAAAAAAATTTCTCTAGAAACTATCTTTTAATAAACTGAACACAAGCATCATTCATGAAAACATTATTCCACCAACTTTCAAAATTGAAGTCCTTTGTTGTTTCATCCAGGGTGTGCATATGTGTGTCCATTCCTTTGACACTAGCATGAAGATTACCCTAATAAGAAATACTTGGAACCAATCTTTTCTTATTGCCACAGATTTCCACAATCTTGTCCTAACCTTTCTCTACTACCAGTTAGGCCTTCATAGTCCTGGTAGAGGTTTCTAGATTCACCATTATCTATCTTTTGACAAGATGTGAGATTCTTTTATTGTTTAGAGGGATCTTTTAGAGTCAACATCATTTACATGGAAGGTGACTTCCTTGAGCCATTATTCTCTGAATATTGGCACTTCTTCAATTATCTTCAATTTAGCACTTTGGGTATGCTAAAGCAGCGCTTAGACTATCCTACCTTAGTATTTGCATTTTGGTGTAGGAGCACCTAGGGTCTTTAGGCTACCCTAGTCCAAGGTTTTTGGCTTGTAGTGACCTTAGCCAAGTCACTAATTAATAAGGACTAAGAAGAGTCCCAAGTGTGTGTTTGAAGTCTTAGTAAGTCCTTACAAAGTTTGGTTAAGTATTTGTCTAGGTCTTCTTAAGCCAAGCCTAGTTTTGGCTTTCTTTGTAAATTGCTACCTTAGTGTTCAAAGTGGTCAAAGGTTAGTTTGAATTCCCAAAATGTGGGAATGGAGGAAAATGTATAATAGGGTGAGTTATACCATTGAGGTCATTTGGAACTCATTTGAGTGATCCAAGCAAGCTTCACAATAAAAGTTGTCAAAGTTGTCAATGACAACTTTGAAAAGTTGTCATGACAAGAATTGACAAAATGCCTTAAGGAGGGTAGAATCAGTTAGGGATTCATTTGGGAAATTTTTCTCAAACTTTCTAACCTATTTAAGTCATATTCTGAACAAATAAAAAGGTTGACAACTTTTCTAATGTTTTTTTTTTTTAATAGATTAATTCACGGGTATTCTTTGCAAATCAAGAATAATGTAAAGAACTTGATCATCCTATGTGCCATGGATTGATCTGAGACTAAACCTTGCATGTTAAGTTAGTATTGAGTATATAATTTCATTTGGTGTGTTAGTTTAGGATTTAGGTTTTTTTTTTCTTTGCTTTCAATAAGTCTTTCCTCTGTGACTAGTTCACTAGTCTAAACAGGGTTGAGAGACCAAAAATATCTCTAGCATGAAATCCACCAGTGGATGTTGTACGAATCTATGGGTAATGCTAGAAAAATGTGTAAATAATGTAAATATGGATTCTTGTGTCCAAGTGTGCAAGGAAACTAATTTTGATATCAAGCCCTAGGCGAGTCACAATAAACCCAACTAGGAAGCTTGACTGTTGCAAACAGTAGATGAAATGATTTGGGGATTGGTAGACTCAATCCAATGACAAGGTAATGAATAATAGAGGTTAAAGACTTATTTTTATGAAGGAGATGAATTGATAAGGTATATGGAGTGAGGAAGAACCAAATTCAACATAGTGATTAGAGAAAAGTCATTAGCCCTTACAAATCGGCATAGAAATATAAAGGTGGTGTATGGATGCAGTGAGGTCTAGAAACCCTAAAAATCTTCAAGGTCTTCGAAAAGGGTGTCAAAATATCTAATTTTTTTGTGAACTTTTTTGGAGGGTTGCACATTTATTTCCTAGAAGGTGAGTTAGGCGACCTAATTAGGCCTAATTGGGGCTAGTAGCCTTTTTGCCTAATTTTGAAGAGATCAACTCTTGATCATAGAGGTTTGGAACCTAGAACACCTCAAAACCATTGAATATGAACCTTTAGAATTCCTTCCATATAATTTGAAAATATTTTCAATTTGATGGTATATGGTGATGGACATAGAGAGATGAGTCCATGGAGAGTACAAGGAGTCAGAGTTGAGATTACAACTTGGTAGTGAGGTCTTGGAGACTGAGGAGATTGTGGGAAGAATACCTCATAGAGTAGGGTCTTAGAAGAACCCTAAATAGGTCAGGAGAAGGACCTAGAGGAAGTCCTAAAGAAAGAGGTCTAGGAACAAGAGACCTCCCTATCACATTTCTATTTTTTTCCTTTTCATTCTTTTGGAAACTTGGGCAGCTATTATGCTATGCTACCTAGCCATTTGAACTTTGTTTTTTTCATTGACCTTATCTGTATACATTCCTCCTTTTGATTCTTTTTCTCTTCAAGTCAAGATGTAGAGGAAGAAGGGTTCTAAGATTTGAGGTCACCCATAACAATAGGCTCCAATCAACTCTTACTGATACTTACCCAAGAAACCAACAATCCTGGTATCATGCTTAAAGTATGTAATGTGTTAAGAATGATCAGCTTTGAACATTAGCTTGATTTCCCATGAAAGGTATCACCATTCCTAATCGCTGTATATAGTTTCTTTCAAGACAAGTTCCTTTAAAATTTTTGACTAAGAAATAACTCTACCTCCTATCGAGGACCTCTTGGGATGGACCACTTGCTAGGAATAGACCTGACAAAATAACTTACCCCAAGATCGACAAACAAAAATAATAAATGCACTCAAGAAACAAGGAACGGATACAAACACCCTAAAAAACCAAGAAATAAGAAACAAAACTAACCACTAAAACACAAGGGAAACTAAGTAACACCTACCTAATTATAACTAAAGTTAAATTATATACAAAAAACATAGAACAAAAATCATATCAATTTATTATTAATTGATTTTTCTTTCCATTCAGTAGCAATAATGCACCCTATATAGTTATAAGGAATGGAAACTCATCTTTGTACTTACAAAAATCAATTTTAGACAAGTTTTGTTCAAATTTTGGGTACAAATTATACAAAATTATAAGTTGTGGTAACTCTCCATAATCATGATTGATCCACAAAAAAAAAATTTCACCTTTATCATACTCAAACTGAAAATTATCAAAAAGCAAGGCTAGATAATGGATAGATACAACACAAATTACTGAGTTCTGAACCATGGACATATACTCACAGAACATGCTTTCTTCTTCTGGAGGTGTTATCTCATGGTACACCACTCCATCCTCCTCAAGTGCATCCACACCACAAGAAAACATATGCATTATTGATGTACTATACATGTCATTAAAACAAGGTTTAAAAGGAAAAACATCTAGAATGTGATCCTTGTTATAGTTATCATTAGTCCTAAATAATAAATCATCACATTTGACCTCATTAGTACTAAGAATTTCACTCATAAGAATTTCTTTAAAATTGCAAGATTCATTAGTATCAGCATTCAAATTATTTTCTCCCTCATGGCTTAAAGAAACATGTTCAAAATCATACTTACCTTCTAAGGTGATCTCCCTAGCTAACAAGAATTCAAGATAACCTACTTATGAATGTATCTTAAATGGATAAATCCTACATGAATTGTCTACTAAAAGTTTTGATATTTGCATGGAATACCCATAAATGGACATTTCTTTACTCAAACATAATTCCAAATTAAACACTTTATCTACCTCATCTGAAGATAGAGATAGAGAATCAACTCGTTTGTTGATTTGTAAGTCCTTAGAATCCTCTTTCTCATGGCACAATTTTTCATCTTCGTCATCTTCCTTTTAATCATCATCTTGAACCTCTTGTATCACATTTATTTGGGTTCCATCATGATTAGCATTCAAAAAAGGAAGTGCATCATCACTTATGATTTAATGAGAAGAGACTTTTCCACTTTCACCTGTCATGAAGACGTCTTTGAATGTATTTATGATTTCACTCTCTTCATCATTTGGAATTGTCTCACCCTCATTTTCTTGTATGTCGATCACTTTATCTTTCTCACTAGGCAAACACATATCTTCCAAAGTCTCATAGATTTGATCATGTTCATCGCCTTCCTTCCTTGATTGACTCTCCCAATGATCTTCTATAGGAATTCATACCTCTTCAATAGTCATCTTACCTTTTAAATAGAAATTCATCTTCCCAAGAAAAATATGGCAATCTGTCTCATTGTGTTGATTTGTGAGGTGTATCCTACATCCATTCATCTATGCAAAATATAATAATGATATAGGAATACCCAATTCTTGCAACTTCTCATTTAGTCTACTTTGTTTAAGTGGAATATCCACCCAACAATGATTATCTATGTCTTTTTCATGTGAATATTTTTTTGTATCAAAAGATACATCAAAATTATTTTGTGAAGATGTCAAATATTTTGTACTTGTTGATATTTTGTGGAAATATTTTTGGGGAAGCATTGAATTTTTCTCATCCTCTTGGATTTGGTCATCATTTCTTGATACCTCATGACTGATTTTTATGGAAAAATCATTTGGTAGCTTGGATTCTTGATTGTAATCAGATTTTAGACCTGTTTCATCTTCATTTTTGTACAACTTATCACTCTCATCTGACTGACCAACACGATTTGGTGCATTCAATGTTGGAGTATAACCAAAATATGACAATATGGTCAAAGGAGCATCATTGGGAGGTAAAATACTTACATCCATGGTTGTAGCATGGGAATTTTGACCTCAACTATGATCTTTAAAGTGATTGATCTGATTTTTTCAATTGGTTGATTCCATCATTTGGATATTAGGCATGTTGTAATTGGTTGAATGAGATTATTGTAGTTGATTAAATATATTCACTTGGTTGACATACGGTTTCAATGATTGGAAACATTCAATCAATTGCATATTGAAACTTCCATCGGGGCCATTTGTACAATTTTTAATATCACCTCCACATTGTGCCAATAAAAGAGCCTTGTTGAATACATCATGCAAGGTATAAATCTCACCAAAAGATCTAATTATTCTTGTAAATGAGACATCCAAACACCATAAATAATGTTCTTTTAATATTGAATCATGCACCATCCTTTTTAATATTGAACCCTTTGATACATGAGAATAAATCAATGACTAAATTGGGAAATAGAATCTTGAGGTGTCCTTCTTACAGTAGCAAAATAAAATAGTGAATCTTGTGAACTCACATTGGGATAAAATTAAATTAAGAATAAATCCTTTAATTCAAGCCATGAGAAAATAGAATTAGATTGGAATCTCCCATACCATTGAAGTGGTACACCTTCAAATTTTTGGATTACGGAGAGGGGGTGGGGGGTGAATCAGTAATCCTAATCACAAATACCTTAAAATAATTTTCCATGATTAACTCAGTAACTACTCGGTAGATACATAGTTCTCTACTTACCGACAACAGTAAATAAACTATATCAATAAATAATTCATTCACACAAATCATTCACAATGTATGACGCCAATATTTAATGTGGAAACCCAACTTTGGAAAAAACCACTGTGGGAATTGTCACCCACTAAGAAATATACTCTTCTAAAGTACACCCAGTTAAGAGCCAATCTGATTAAAGATTACAAAACACATTGTTAGGTGTGACCCAATTAAGGGATTTACCTTAGATCTATTAGGATCTTCACCCTGTTAGGAGTGGTCTTGTTAGAGGGATTTGAACACTCTTTTAGAATGTCACCTTTCTCAAGGATTTACAATAAGACTCTTAAGAGATTTGACTATTACAAATGCTAGTAAGAATTAGTAATAAAAATGGCATGTATATGTGCAACCATCTTTTCTCAATCAGATCCTTGTGCACTCTTCAATCTTCACTTGAATTCTCCATCTTCCACTAGCATGAACACTTCATCAAATTATTGTTTTCCCACTCAGAATCTCTTTGTTCCTTCTTCTCTATAATAGTCAGTAACCCTTCAACTATTTAGTGTGCCAGCTAATTGTCCATAAAAGATCATCCTTTATATAGACAAGTTTTTCCTCTTAATCTCCTCTATTACATTTTCCATTAATCAATCTTGATCATTCAATTCATTATTCATCAGATCTACATCTCGGTAACACATTTCCTTTTTACCAAGGAACTTGAACTTTTCTTGTAACTTGTTCCACTTCCTTTTGCCACTTAGATCTAGCAATAGATCTTCATCTTCAATTTTCATAGTTGTAGATCTCTTGTAACTAACTTTCCTCATCATCAAGATCATCCAACTCATCGTGGCTAGTCATTAAATATCGATTACATCCATATTTAATACCTTTTCCATATTCGGTGTTAGTCGCTTAGAATTTCAGTTACATTGCTCGGTGTTGAAACCTTTCCACTTTACCGAGTGACCAACTTTTTACCTTTACCTTACCGTGTGACATTTCCATCTTGGTAGCCATAACAACTTTACTTACCGAGTTGTCAAAACTTCATCAACATACTTTACTGACTTAGCATACTCATATGTTAGGTAGAAAACAATCATATCAACATAATCAACTCATTGTCCAATCTGTATCAGTCTCCCATTTAATTTCTACAACTTCTCAACTTCTCATTTCCTCTTCTCCTTAACTCATTCTTCTTATATCATTACTGAATGATATGGAAACATAATATAAATCAGAAATCAATTTCTTGACATCAATGACAAGATTATAACTGATCTAGTCTTTCTACTATCATCATGTATACCTTTGATATTGATCGGTCTTCATCATCAACTCCATTAGATAATCAATCATCATCATTATTATTAGTTATGATAACAACCTCCCTCTTTAGCATTGATGGAAACACTAACAAATTCAATGTTCAATTGATGATGATACACTTCACTGCCATTCATATTATGAACTCCTTCTGAGTAGTCACTTCTCCTTTCTGATCTTTCATCTATAGTCTTTCATTTGATTCTATCAACAACATTCTTATTTCATACTCATTTGATTTGTCTCCCTCTTACTGTATTCATCTCCTCATGATAATCAATTACTATTTTCCTTGATCTACTTATTGATCTTCTCCCTCTTTGACATATACTGAATCATCTTCATTCTTTTGAATATATTATCCCTCTAACATCTGAATTTATATATCATCTCCCTCTTGTTCTTCTAACTAAATTTTTCATTATTCTTCCTCTTTATCAATTGAGTTATTCTTCCTCTTTGACAACAATGCCAAAGAAACATAAACATCTCAGATATACCTCAAGTATATAGATTTTCCATTGCAATAATAAACTTCCTTTTTCACAACTTTAGGCTTCTCCTAAAGAGTGAAATACTAGCATCAAATCACAAGATAGATATTCTATTGAGTCCTTGAATTGATGTAGCATGTATCTTTCCTTAATGTACATTGGATAGGGGAAGAACCCCTAACTTACCTCAAAGATACATAAAATAATCTTTCGGTAATGGTTTTTCAAATCTATCAGCTATCTCTCCTTTGAATTCACATATTCCAATGTAACATTCTTATCTTATACTTTCTCTCTCAAGTAGTGATACTTAATAGATATGTGTTTTTCCTTAGAGTGCATCACCAGATTCTTTGAAATGTTAATAGCACTGGTGTTATCACAATAGATTGTAATAGGATCGGTAATCTCTTCATGCATACCTTTCTATAATTGTTTGATCCATACAATATTATAAAAATTCATACCTACTGCCACATACTTAGCTTCAGCAATAGATTGAGAAATACAGTTATATTTCTTTCTTAACCATGTCACTAGTCTTTCTCCTAAAAATAAAGCTATCTCACTAGTGCTTTTCCTATCATCAATATTTCCTACCCAATCAGCATCAGTATAAACTTTAAGATCAAAATTTCCTTCTCTTGCATATAACAGACCAAAATCTTCAGTCCCTTTCAAATATTTGAATATCTTTTTAACTATAGATAAATCTATTTCCTTGGGGTTTGTAGAATACCTTGCAACAATACCAACTGAATGTGCAATGTCAAGTCTACTATGGACAATATACTATAACTTACCAATTATTAATCGGTAAAGAGATCCATTTACCTCCTTAACTTATCATCTTCTTTTGATAATTTACACCCAGTATCCATTAGTGTTCCAACCAGTTTTGAATCTTCCATATCTAATGTTTTCGGGATCTCCTTAATATACTTAGATTGAGTGATGTAGATCCCATCTTTAACTTTTATTTGAAGTCCAATGAATAATTTGATCTCTCCTATCATAGACATCTCAAATTCCTTTCTCATCTCCTCAACAAAAGACTTAGACATTATCTCATTACCACCAATTATAATGTCATCAACAAATATCTCAGTAATCAAAATTTTATCAAATATATCACATTTCAAGTATAAATTGTTGTTATCACTAGTCCTTTCAAATCCAATCTTAACTAAATAAGAGTGCAGTCTTTCATACCATGCTTGGGGAGCCTTCTTCAATCTATATAAATATTTGTACAATTTTCAGACCATGTTCTTATTATTCTTGTTAATAAATCCACCAAGTTGTTCTATGTAGACTTCTTCAAGTATTCCATTCATAAATGAAGATTTAACATCCGTTTGATAAACCTTGAATCCTTTGTAAGCTGATTAAGAAATTAATATCCTTACTCCTCCTAATCTAGCAAAAGGGGCAAAATTTTCACCATAGTCAATACCTTCTTCTTGTGCATACTCTTTGCAGACTAGTCTAGTTTTGTTTCTGATCACATCTCCTTTATCATTGATTTTATTTCTGAAAATCCATTTAGTTGCTATCACATTTTTATCCTTAGGTCTCCGTACCAGTGACCATGTATCATCCAATCTTCATTTTCTAGTGCATCTTTTACCAATCTAGGTGCAAATTCAAAAATCAAACAAGTATTATCTCTTAACTTACTTCTTGTCAATCATCTTGCATTATTGTCTCCAATAATTTTACTTAGTGAGTGGTGTCTCCTCACATATTTTGCTAACATGGGTTCATTAGCTCATTCATCATTATTCTCATCTCTCAGTAAAGGGTCATCTTGTTCATCAGTTTATGTTTGTTGTTGCTCAGTTTTGTCAACTGAATTACCATCTTGTACATAGAAAAAAAATGATGCAGGAGCATCTCGGGTCCTTGGCAATCCTCTGTCACCAAAAACATTTTGGAGTTTGTCTGTGTTACTCGGTTCCTTCTTTGACCAATTTGGTCGGTAGTTGGTCAGTTTCATTTGGTTACCGAGTATGGTTGGTCATCTCCTAGGCGGTCAGTTGTTTTCACTGGCACTCGGCATTGTTTGTCTGTTGCTCGGTTATCTTGCTCACCAACGAGTTTAGTTTTAATTTTTGTTGTGGCCGACTTGTGAATTTATATTGGATCATGGATTTAATGTTGGAATCCATCATTGGGAAGTGTGTGGTCCTAGATCTGACCATTCCTTCTATTGATTATGGATCTAAAGGCTGACTCAGTTCGGTAGCTTCTTGTATAAGTGTAGTTGTTGGTTTAGTGTTTAGGAGGTAGTTTTGGGATAGGAGTTTGATAGAATATAGAAGCAGATATTTTGATAGATCCTCACATGTTTGAGGACTTATGTATTTCATTTTAATATCTGTCCCTAACTGGGAAGGCCTTACAGCCCAACATGTATGGTTCTATTTGATGAAAATATATGAAAGTTTATGCATTCTCTCTCCCACTATTGTGTTTTTTTTCTTCCACATGTGTTGAGTAGGCTTGGATCATTAGGGTGCATCATTGTTTGGTCCCTCTTGCTCCCTACCTTGTGTCAGGTGGTATCAGAGAAAGGTGAGATCTTGATTTAGGTCTACGAATCTAGGTTTGTAGGTTCCTCTTGAAGCCCTAGTTGATTGTTGTGGGGTGGCAAATTGTGATCTGACTTGCAATTGTAAAGGGTTGTCAAGATGGTTCATGGGAGGCGAGATGTAGATCTAGGATTGGCAGATATGCTAAGGCAGATTTCTACTAGGTTAGAAGCTATTGAAATAGCCCAGAGAAGAGGCAGACATCTTGAAGATGTTAGTGATGATGAAGTTGATGAAGAACAAGCGAATGCAGAACCTGCACCTATTATGGATCAAGGTGAAGAAATATTTTTGAAGGCTTTGACAAGTCTGAAGTCAAAACCACATTTCAATCCTCCTAAATATGGTGGAAAGCTAGATTTTGATGAATTGGTGGACTCGATCACCGAGATGGAAATGCATTTTGAATATGAAAACATTCCTGAAGACAAGAAGGTGAAGATTGCAAGCATGAAGTTGAAAAGTCATGCATCCTTATGGTGGGAACATCTACAGCTAGATAGGAAGAGGAAAGGAAAAGACAAAATCAAGGTATGGAATAAAATGGTGAACAAATTGAAAGGAAATTTCTTACCTTGTGATTATCAGATTAACCTAGTTTGGCGAATGCAAAGTTTGAGATAGAAAGATAGCTCGGTAAAGGAGTATATTAGATTTGGACATGATGAATATGATGTGGAAAGAATCGGTAGATACCTGAATGGTCTGAGAGTTTCCATCCAAGAGGAAATTAGTATGGTCAAGTTGGAGAACATTGAAGAGGCTTATCAATTTTCTTTGAAGGCCGAGGAGAAATTGAACAAGAGACATGAACAAAGAAAAAGAGGTCAAGGTGGTAGATTCCCTAGAGGAAGAGGTAGATCTAATGGTGAAAATGGTAGATCTAAACTAGAAAAGACAAATTTGGACAAAGGCAAGACCGAGTGGAAAGGTGAAAGTTCATCTAGAGGTAGAGGCACTAACTACTGAGGTGGTTATGATAGAGGAAGTTTTTGATGAACTTGTTGCAATTGTGGATAAGAAGGACATAGATCTTTTGAATGTACACATACTAGTAAGAAGGGTGGTAGCAATATAAATACTTTGGTGCAAGAAGATGTTGGAAAAATGGTCAGCACTCCCCTCTAGATTCATGACATGGCTTAACCACCTCCTATGTCTTCTATAAGTCTAGTGGTTGTATCAGGCATTAACAAGTTGATCTTTTGGTGCAACGACAACCACTACTTGTAACAAGGGGTATCAGAGCTTGGTCATAGGTTCGAATCCCCTTAGGTAATGCTAAGGGGGAGATTGTTGGCAAAATGGTTAGCACTCTCCTTGAGATTTGTGACATGGCTTA
Source organism: Chamaecyparis obtusa (assembly GCA_027943335.1). Classification (NCBI taxonomy): domain Eukaryota; kingdom Viridiplantae; phylum Streptophyta; class Pinopsida; order Cupressales; family Cupressaceae; genus Chamaecyparis; species Chamaecyparis obtusa. The sequence continues at coordinate 56,334 of BSBK01001496.1, forward strand.
ACCACCTCCTGTGTCTTCTATAAGTCTAGTGGTTGTATCAAGCATTAACAGGTCGATCTTTTGGTGCAACGACAACCACTACTTGTAACATAAGAGTCACTGAATGAACCTAAGAAAGAAAATAACTTGATGGTAAGGAGAGCACTGTGGAATGAAAGCAAGAAGGAAGATCTAGTAAGGAAGAGTTTTTTCAAGACCAGATGTAGAGTTTCAAACAAATTTTGGAAGGTAATCATTGACAGTGGTAGCTCAAAGAATCTAGCATCTAAAGAGATGGTCACAAAATTGCAGTTGGAAAGGTTGGTACATTCGAAGCCCTATTAGATTTCATGGATCAAAGATGAGCATACACTCCTAGTAAGTGAACAATGTTATGTGAATTTGAAGATTGGAAAGTGCTATGATAAGGTGTTAAGTGATATCATGCCTATGGATTGTTGTCATTTTTTGTTGGGTAGACCTTGGCAATATGATAAACATGCTATATATGATGGGAGATTGCATAAGTATACTATTGTGGTTGATGGAAAGAAATAAATATTGTTACCATTAATGGATGAACTTGTTAGTAATATTTACACATCTGTGAAAGTTTGTTTGATGGAGGGAAGAAATTTTTTCAACTCTTTGAAGAAGAATGATGTATGTTTTTTTGTGATCCCTAACAAACTAAGTAAGAAAATAGAGGATAATGTCCCTGAGGAGATTGATAAGTTACTCACCGAGTATAGTGATATCATTTCTGATAATGTACTTGATAGTTTTCCACTTAAAAGAAGCATTGATCATTGTATGGATCTAATCCTTGGAGCTAGTTTATCGAATAGAGCACCTCATCGGTTGACACCTACCAAGAATCAAGAATTGAACCAACAGATTCAAGAGTTGCTGGAGAAAGGCTTGATCAGATAAAGTTTGATCCCTTGTTCAGTACCTGTTGTATTGGCACTGAAGAAGAATGGAGAATGGATAATGTGTACTGATTCCAAATAAATCAATAAGATAATAGTAAAGTATAGGTTTCCTATACCGAGAATGGATGACATAATGGACAGTTTGACTGGAGAAAAGTATTTCACAAAGATTGATTTGAAAAGTGGGTATCAACAGATTAGAATCAGAGAGGTTGATGAATGGAAGACTTATTTTAAGACAAAAGAAGGTTTGCATGAGTGGTTGGTTATGCCCTTTGGTTTAACTAATGCACTGAGTACTTTTATGAGGTTGATGAATGAAGTTTTGAAGAAATTGTTGGGTAAGTTTGTGATTGTATATCTTGATGATATTTTGATATTCAGTAAGACTAGAGAAGAAATTTTTTTGCATGTTAGACAAGTTTTGCAGAGATTGAAAGAGGAAAAGTTGCTGATAAATCTAAAAAAGTGTTCATTCATGAAGGAGGAGATTGTGTATTTGGAGTTTGTTATTTCAGCTGATGGTTTGAAGATGGATCCTAAAAAGGTTGAAGCTATTTTGAATTGTCCTAAACCTGTGAATGCTAGTGAGGTAAGATCATTTCATGGTTTGGCAAGTTTTTACTGAAATTTCATAAGGAATTTCAGTTCAATTTGTAACGCTATGACTGAAACTATGAGAGGAGACAAAAGAGAATTCAAGTGGACACATGGAGCTAACAAAATTTTTGAGACTCTAAAGTAGAAGGTTGTTGAATTACCTATTTTGGCATTACCTGATTTCAGCAAGGTATTTCAAGTAGAATGTGATGCAAGTGGAAGTGCAATTGGAGCTATGTTGAGTCAAGAAGGTAAACCTGTTGCTTTCTTTAGTGAAAAGTTGAATGATGCTAGAAGGAAATATTATGTCTATGATCAAGAATTTTATGCTATTGTTCAAGCACTGAAGAAATGGAGACATTATTTGATACCTAGTGAATTTGCGTTGTATACTGATCATAAGGCTTTACAGTATTTGGGTAGTCAGAATAAGTTGAATTGAAGACATATGAAATGGGTTGAGTATTTGTAGAGTTACACATTTGTGATAAAGCATAAGAGTGGAGTAACTAACTGAGGTGTTGATGCATTGAGGAGAAGAAGATCTTTGATGATCGAGTTGAAAATTGAAGTTCTTGGTTTTGATGAGATGAGAGATTCTTATGAGTTTGACCCTAATTTTTATGAGCCGTGGAGAAAGTGCAGAGCACCTATTCAAGATCAACAAGATACTAAATGGGATGAATATTTTATTTAGGAAGGTATGTTGTTTAGACGTATTCAGTTGTGTATACTGAGAGGAATAATGAGAACTAATCTGATAAAGAAGAAACATAGTAGTGGTTTGGCTGGACATTTTGGTATTGATAAAACATGGAATTTTCTTAAGGAGAAGTACTATTGGCTGCAGTTGAATAAAGATGTTCAGAAATTTGTGAAAAGTTGTGGAATTTGTCAAGTTGCAAAAGGAGTAAGTTAGAATACTAGATTTTTTACACTGATTGCTATTCCTGAGAAACCTCAGATTGACATCAGTATGGACTTTGTTCTTGGCTTACCGAAGATAGTAAGAGGTAATGATTCTATATTTGTTGTTGTGGATAGATTTTTGAAAATGACACATTTTATACCATGTAGAAAGACATCAGATGTAGTACATGTAGAAAATCTTTTCTTTAAGGAAATTGTCAGATTGCATGGATTACCGAGGAGTATTATCTCTGACTGAGACAGTAAATTTGTTGGATACTTTTGGAAAACCCTTTGGAAGAAATTTGGCACTGATTTGAAATATAGTTCTACATTTCAACCATAGACCGATGGAAAGACTGAAGTTGTGAATAGAAGTTTGGGAAATCTTTTGAGATGCTTAGTTGGAGACACACTAAGTAATTGGGATTCTATGTTGGCACAAAAAGAGTTTGCATACAATAATTCAATGAATAGGAGTACTGGAAAGACACCATTCGAGATTGTGAATGGCACACAACCGAGAGGAATATCTAATTTGAGAGACATTGCTGATGAGAATAAGAAAAGTGCTGAAGGAGTAAAGTTTGCTGAGTACATGAAGACATTACATGAAGATGTGAAGCTGAAGCTAGAAGACAGTAATCATAAATACAAAGATAGAGCTAATAGATCAAGAAGATATAAAACTTTTGATGTTGGTGATGGAGTGATGGTTCATTTTAAGAAAGGTTGATTTCCTATTGGAACATATGGGAAGTTGAAGATGAAGAAGTTTAGACCTTGCAAGATTCTGAAGAAATTTGACAGTGGAAATGCATATGAGATTGAGTTACCTGATGACATGGACATATCACCTATTTTTAACATTGTTGATTTGTATGAGTATCATGAACTTGATGAAGAAGTGACAGTACTGAAAGAATATCCTACGAAGTAGAATGAAGAAATTGAATAGATTTTGAAAGAAAGAGTTGGCAAGAGTACAAGAGGAAAACAATATATGGAATATCTGGTAAAGTGGAAGAATAGACTGATGGAAGATAGTTTATGGATTTCATAGTTTGAGTTGGATGCAGCTTAGACCAGACCTACCAAATGATTTGGAGAATCATTTCAAAATAACCCCAGGTGTCTGATGCAGGAGCATCATGGGTCCTTGGCAATCGTGTGTCACCAAAAACATTTTGGAGTTTGTCTATGTTGCTTGGTTCTTGCTTTGACCGATTTGGTCAGTAATTGGTCAGTTTCCTTTGGTTACTGAGTATGGTCAGTTATCTCCTCAGCAGTCAATTGTTTTCACTGGTGCTTGGCATTGTTTGTCTACTGCTTAGTTATCTTGCTCACCGATGGGTTTAGTTTTAATTTTTGTTGTGGCCGACTTGTGCATTTATATTGGATCATGGATTTAATGTTGGAATCCATCATTGGGAAGCATGTGGTCCTAGATCTGACCATTCATTCTGTTGATTATGGATTTGAAGGCTGACTCAGTCCCGTAGCTTCTTGTATAAGTGTAGTTGTTGGTTTAGAGTTTAGGAGGTAGTTTTGAGTTAAGAGTTTGATAGAAGATAGAAGCAGAGATTTTAATAGATCCTCACATATTTGAGGACTTTTGTATTTCATTGTAATATCTAGCCCTAACTAGGAAGGCCTTACAGCCTGGCATGTATGGTTCTATTTGATGAAAATATATGAAATTTTCTACATTCTCTCTCCTACTGTTGTGTTTGTTTCCTTCTGCATGTGTTGAGAAGGCTTGGATCATTAGGGTGTGCCATTGTTTGGTCCCTCTTTCTCCCTACCTTGCATCAAAAAAATTATAATTCTCAGGTTCCTTTTTATTATCCACATCATTCTTTTTAGAAAATTCATCAATTCTCACATTTTCACTTTCAACTATTTTGTTAGAATCCTTGAGTAAAAATTTATATGACTTACTCTTTGAAGAACAAACAAGAAATATCCCTTCATCACTTTTAGAATCAAATTTTCTATTTCTATAATCTTTCAATGTATAACACTTCCAAATATTTTGAAATAACTTACATTCGGTGTTCTTCCAAACCATAATTCATAAGGTGTGTTGTTTGTACCTTTCTTCAACTATATTTGATTAAGAGTGTAAACTACAGTGCTTATGGCTTCTCTCCAGAATATTTGTGCAATATTTTTATCAATCAAAAAATTCCTAGCATAGTCAATAATAGATCTATTTCTTCTCTCAGCTATCCCATTCTTTTATGGATTCCTCGATGCAAACACTTTTCTTTTAATTACATGCTAATTACATAAGACGGTAAATTCATCTAACATAAATTAACATCCTCTACCAGATCTCAGACACTTCAACTATTTACCAGTTTCTTTTTCAACTCTAGCCTTATACCACTTAAACATTTGAAATGCATCGTATGATTCTTTTACAAACATGACTAACATCATTCTTGAATAATCATAAACAAAAAAAATAAATTATCGATCTCCATAATAGCTTTGAAATTTCATAGGACCACAAAGGTTAGTGTGAACCAATTCTAATATACCACTTGTAGAATAAGATTTTCTTAAAAAACTTGACTTGGTCATCTTACCAATTTGACATTATTTACACATACTTTATGAGGTTTTCTTAATCTTGGTAGTCCTCTTACTCTACTCTTCTTACTCAATTTGATCAAGTTATCAAAATTCACATGACACAGTCTCTTATGCCATAGCCATACATCTTCAATTTTAGAAAATAAACAACTCTTTGCATCAATATCAAGATAATATAGATTACCTCTTTATTGTCCTCCAGTTCTAATTAGATCTCCATCAACACCATAGATCTTAACTTTTATGTTCTGAAATTCTAGTCAATGGCTAGTAGAGTTCAATTATGAAACACTCAACAAATTATAGTTCAGACCTCTAACCCATTATACATCATTAAATTTCATCTTCTCATTTAGCACAATACATCCCTTACCTTTCACAAGGCATGGAGCATCATTTCCAAATCTGAAAAATCCTCCATAATATTCTTCTAGATTCTCAAATTTATCAATTTTACCAATCATATGATGTGGAGAACCACTATCAATACAAGGGTCTAGTTTACTTACATAAGAAACAAGTTCTTTTTCATCTTCAAATGTTTCTTCATCTGATTCTTCCTTTACTACAATAAAAATAACTTCATAACCTTCCTTGATATCATCAGATTCATCATCAGTTATACCTTCCTTAGCTAGGTAGGAAGACTTCTTTCCTTTGTCCATAAAATATCTAAATCTTTAGCAGCGGTTGTCTCTTTTATCAATCTTATCATTTATATCATTGTCAGGACATCTAGATGCAATATGTCCAATATTATTATAATTAAAATATTTCAATGGTAGCTTACCTTTGTACTTGTCTTTGCCTCTAAGTAGTCAATTAGCCAACATTGCTTCAAATTCTTCTTGCTCTTTCTCTTCGGTCAAGATACTGTCATACTCATTTACATGTGAAGTACTATAATTTTAGCTTTCTTTTCTTGATGTTTCAATGCTCATAGATGACTTGAAGGTTGTCTCAATAGTTGGTAGATTATTATGATAGTTACTTATCTCAAAAGTAGTCAACTTTCCAATTAGGGCTTCAAGAATAATATTATTATTTAGTATAGATCTCAATTCCTAAATTTTAGATACTCTAATTGTTAGATTTGATAACCATCAAATCTTCCCAAGAACACCTGCATGCAAAGACTGCTACAAGAATGAAGACAGAAGAGAGACAGAAAGCTATGGCGGCCAATAGGCCAGAGACTGCAAAACTATGTTGCAAGAAAATAATCTTCTATTAACAATGATGAAAATAATACAATCTCCTTATGAATTACAAAGAGGGAATCCTAATAAAAGGATACCAAAACCTTAAAGGTGAAAACCCTAAAGAATAATGAGATGCCTAAGTCTAACTTAAGTGTAGAGAATAATAGACTAATAATTAAATTAATTAATTATTAGCTATAATATGACTACTCTAACACCCCCCCTTAAGTGTAACTTAGGGAGAAGCTAAACAACTAAGGACTACAAGATGCATGAAAACAAAAATGCATGAAAGAGCTATGGGTCCCGGCAACAAGGCCTGATCAGGAACCCAAAACATAAAGCAAAAGATGTCCCAGAGAAAGGAACAAGAAGAGAGCAAGAAGCTCCTCCGAAGCATGTCTGAAAACTCTGTTAGAAGATACTGCTGGAACCCCCACTGAAGTGCATGACCAGGTAGAGAAGACAAGTGTCTGAAGAGCTGATCAATCGAACCAGGAAGCAATAGAACCAACAGGTGAACCCCCCCATAATGCTGAACTGGGAGACAGGAACACTGAAATGCAATGCCAGAAACATCTGCAAGAAGAAGAAATAGGAACACCTATGTGCAAAAGAAGGTACAAGCACAAGATAAAGGGCGGTGTCATAGACATAGTTTACATGGGCTAATGTCGTGGAAGGTACGCTCACTTGACAAGAGTGGATGCGCCTATAGTGGCAAATGCATCAGAATCCCCCCATGACACTTTATAACTGAGTGCGTATACAAACAAACACATAGTGTTCAAGATCCCAAAATGCAAAAGCAGGGCACTTTATCTCAGTGCATTTACAAAAAAGAAATGCTACAGAAGAGAAGCATACAATGCTCAAAAATCAGAAAGAAGAGTGAGCTATGAACTCAGAAGAAGAGATCCCCGGACCTGTAGAACCAAGCACTCCACCAGAGGGCATAAACTGCATAACTTAGAGGAGTAAAAATCTGGAGTAGAATCTAGAAAAATAACCTCTGCCACTGAATAGCACACAGAACCAGCTTTCCGACGATATCTTGTTTGCCAAAAAAGGAGTCCGGATGAGCCAGATATGACTCCCGGAAGGCAAAAAGAGATATCAGACTTCAACAGCAAAAAACACTATCGAAACAGTGGAACCAAAACCCCTAACCTCCACTATCGAAAATTTCTCGGAAAGAGCTTTCCGACGGTATATGGAAGTTAGAAAAAGACCCCCGTATGCTCCCTGTAGAGCGAAAAAGGCCCAGGTACCCCCAAAAAGGCAAAAAAAGAGCCCCAGGGGCTAAAAAAAATAGGCCCCCGGGCGCATGGCGCGCTTCGGGGGCTGGGCCGCAGCCCCTGGTCGGTCATATGACCGCGCTGGTGTGAATATGAGCCTGCGGGGGCTGAAACAGGCCGCCACCGGCGGCGGGGGCCAGCGGAGCGGTGCTATAGGTGCCAGCGGAGCGGCGGGGTCGCGGAGCGACGCGGCGGAGACCGCAGATTGGCGGTGCCAGGGTGGCGGCCGGGCCGGGCGGCGGCTGGGCAGGCCGGAGCGGGGCCGGGAGGCGGCGCTGGTGCCGGCGGTGGGCAGGCCGGCGGAGCGGAGGGCGCGGGCGCGGGCGGCGGGGCCGAGGGCGGCGGAGGCCGCAGACTGGCGGAGCTGGGCCGGCGGGCAGCGGGCGACGGCTCTGTGGTGGCCGCTTGGCGGTGCACTGGTGGCCGCTGGGCGGCTGCCCAAAACTATAATTTTTTTAAATATTTTTTTGACAATCGTCGTCTCAGAGTGCGTGCCAGGGCCGTACGGCCCTGGTATGCAAAATTTTTTTGCCTCAGATGCCACTGTGTCCAAAATGGACAAGTTTTATATGGATTTAGGGGTTCTTGGGCCTTCCGGACACAATGGTGGTGTCCGTTTTTGCCTAAGGTGAGCCAAATTTCAGCTCCCCCCCAGATCCACAAAAAAAACTTCTGAAACCTTTGAAAACCTCCTGCTTCTGAAACACTTCAACAAAACACGAACAGCGAGCAAGAAGATGGCTCTGATACCATGTTAGATTTGATAACCATCAAATCTTCCCAAGAACACCTGCATGCAAAGACTGCTACAAGAATGAAGACAGAAGAGAGATAGAAAGCTATGGCGGCCAATAGGCCAGAGACTGCAAAACCATGTTGCAAGAAAATAATTTTCTATTAACAATGATGAAAATAATACAATCTCCTTATGAATTACAAAGAGGGAATCCTAATAAAAGGATACCAAAACCCTAAAGGTGAAAACCATAAAGAATAATGAGATGCCTAAGTCTAACTTAAGTGTAGAGAATAATAGACTAATAATTAAATAAATTAATTATTAGCTATAATATGACTACTTTAACACTAATAGCATACTTAGAAGATATATTTCTCAATATTTTACTTACCACTTCTTCATTAGTCAATGATCCACCAACACCTCTAATGGCACTTACAACTTCTTTGATTCAGCTGCTATATTGTGTGATGTTGTCTTCATCTTTCATCCTCATTTCATCATATTTTCCTCTCAAGTTGTTAACCTTAGCTTTTTGCACATGTTGATCTCCTCCATAGATAAGTGTAAGCTTGTCCCACATCTCTTTTGAATTAGTACAATCATTGATATCATGTTAAATTCGGCATCAGATAGAGAAGAAGTAATCTCTATCATAACTGAGTTATGTTCCTTCTTTTCTTTCATCTAATCAATTGGCAAGGGTCCAATAGGTAGTGGAGAGTATTAATTTTCTAGTAGATACATGGCATGTTCACCAATCCTAGAAAGATACAATCTCATTCTTCATTTCCATGTTGAGAAAATTTCCTTTTTCAACTTAGGTACCTCTCTCATATACATTTTTGGATCTTTTACTCAAGTCTTTAAACTTATCTCTTCAGAGTACTCATCTCTAATACCAATTGTTTGATTATGGAGAGGGGGGATGAATCAGTAGTCCTAATTGCAAATACCTTAAAATAATTTTCTTTGATTAACTCAGTAACTACTCAGTAGATACATAGTTCTCTATTTACCGACAACAGTAAATAAACTATATCAATCAGTAATTCATTCACACAAATCATTCACAATGTATGACACTAATATTTAATGTGGAAACCTAGCTTTGGTAAAAACCACTATGGGAATTATCACCCACTAAGAAATATACTCTTTTTTAGTAAGCTCAATTAAGAGCCAATTTGATTAAAGATTACAAAACACACTGTTAAGTGTGACTTGGTTAAGGGATTTACCTTAGATCTGTTAAGATCTTCACCCTATTAGGAGTGGCCTTGTTAGAGGGATTTGAATACTCTTTTAGAATGTCACCTTTCTCAAGGATTTAAAATAATACTATTAATTCCACTCTGTTAAGAGATTTGACTGTTACAAATTCTAGTAAGCAACAGTAATAAAAATGACCCGTAGATGTACAACTATATTTTCTCAATCAGCTCCTTGTGCACTCTTCAATCTTCACTTCTGATGCAGGAGCATCCTGGGTGTAAGAGCAATCTTGCATCACCCAAAAATATTTTTGTTTTTATATTCAATAAGGGCTATTTTGTGCAGAGCTGCTATTTATGGAAAGTTACTATTTTTGGTAATTTTCGTATGTGCTTAGAATGATCTGATTTCTTTCTTGGAGGTTTATTTTGGTCATATAAGTCTGCCAGTAAAGTTTCATTGCCAGATCAAGTGTATATTGGAAGATATTGAAGATTTTCGGTATTGGCAGCAGGGTACAGAAACTTTAAACTCAGTTTTGAAGGCTTTAGAGGCCCCGGATGAGGTCAAAAATTTGGGTGACGGGCGCTTGTGCCAGTCAAGCCTGTAGAGCGCTTCATGACATTTTTGAAATGGGGTTATAATAGCCGATCGGGTCAACTGGTGATGACTTATGGTCTTCGGAAGTTGGGCCACCTGAAATGGCAAAAAATAATTTTCTTCAAAATTTATGTTCAGGTTTCAAAGGTTATCTTGAGCCGACTATGATGTAATAAAATGTAAAATAAAATAATTCTAAGTTTGGTCAGCCTTATTGGCTAAAATTCTGGAACCTTCCCAGGCGGTGGAAAAATTGCCTATATAAGGAAGGCTGTATTATTGTCTTAGGCAGTTCAGAAAAGTTCTGGCTAGTAGATCTGGGTAATAGTTCGAGGCTTTGTCCTACAGAATATTGTAAGGGAATGCCCATGTGGCTTTGCATATTGTAATTCTAAAAGTTTGTAATTCCACATTTGTGGAGATAATAAGAAGCACCCTTCTTATTAAGGAGAGCACCCTTCATCAAGTGGTATCAGAGCAGGTTTTCTTGAGTGTGTAAACAGATCGCCGACTGTGAGGTAGTTTGCACCAGGACCGTGGTTAGGGTTTCAGCGCGCATCACGAAAATGCCTCCACGAAGAGAATGTGGCGGAAGAGCTGGTGCTGTGACACCTGAGGTTAGAGAGCTGCAGAGACAAGTACGAGCATTGCAAGAAGAGATTCGCAGAAGAATGAATCTTAATGTCAGAGACGAAAGCGAGGATGAAGCCGAAGAAGAATATCAAGAAGGAGAAGTTGAAATTCTGAACCAGGAGGAAGAAAGAGTTTTTCGGGCAATTTCCAAGATTGGGAAAAGACCTAAGATTGAGGTTCCTACATTTTCTGGAAATCTTAACCCAGAGGAATTGATCGACTAGATCAATGAATGTGAGGAATATTTTGAGTACGAAGATGTTGAGGATCCTGATAGGGTGAAATTTGCGAAGGCCAGATTGAAAGGTCATGCGAAGATCTAGTGGCAAGAAATTCAATTAGAGTGAAATAGAAGAGGGAAAGATAAAATCACAAGATGGGATCAGATGGTGGATAAATTGAAGTGATAGTTCATTCCTGTTGATTATGAGCTTGACCTACTGAAGAAAATGCAGAGTTTGAAGCAAGCAGGAAGATCTGTTCAGGAGTATACAGAGGAGTTCTACCGACTTCTCATCAGAACAGGCCATGCAGAAGCTGATAAGGAGAAAGTTTCCCGATACCTTAATGGGTTAAGGCCAAGCATTCAGGAGGAGCTGAATCTGGTTCGAATGAACAGTATTGAAGAGGCATACCATTTTGCTCTAAAAGTAGAGGAAAAGTTGAACAAGAAGTTTGAGAGCAGACAAAACGGAAGAGGTCGCGGTGGATGATCTGGTGGACAGTCATATGGTGGCCAAAATGAAGATCTGAAAAAGAAGGATGAGGCCAGTAGTAGTCAGAATCAGTGAGGAAATAATTCCAATCATTTCTAGGATCATAATAATAGAGATCAGAGAGGAAGAGGAAGAGGACAAAGATCTGGAAGAGGTGGCTTCTGTGGAACATGTTTTCACTGTGGAGAAGAAGGTTATAGGGCATTTGAATGTCCTCAGCGCTAGGGAAGAACAGACAGGAGAAATGAAGGCCAGGCCAGAGTTGCACATGTAGATGAAGATGTCAGATCATCAAATTCTGAAGATGCTGAAAGAGGAGAAACGTTGATTAACAGAAGAGTCCTGTTGAGTGGTGAGAATGAACCTGAGCAAAGAAGGAGCCTGTTTCGCACCAGGTGCAAGTGCGAAGGTAAATGTTGTGATGTGATTATTGATAGTGGAAGCATTGACAATTTGGTGTCAGAAGAGATGGTGAGAAAGTTGAAGCTCAAGAGACAGAAACACCCACATCCATATCGGATTGCCTGGGTACAGGATGACCACAAGGTCATGGTCAATGAACAATGCCTGGTGAAGTTCAAGATTGGCGAATACCAAGATGAGGTATTGTGTGATATCATATCTATGGATGCATGTCATATGTTGTTGGGTAGACCATGGCAATTTGACAGATGTGCTGTACATGATGGTCATGCGAATACCTATTCCCTGACAAAGGATGGAGTGCGGCATAAGCTAAAACTATTGAAGGAGACTGAAGAAAAGGTATGTGGTAATGCAAGGATAACTTTTGTTGATGGAAGAAATTTTCTAGATGGTATGAGGCATGAGCATGTATGTTTTGCTTTAATTCCAAAAGCTGGTAAAGAGAAAGTAGAAGATGTTCTTGTAGAAGTTGCAGATTTGTTGAATGAGTTTCAGGATATTGTATCCGATAACGTGCCTGATGGATTACCACCAGTCAGGAAGATCAGTCATCAGATGGACTTGATCCCAGGAGCGAGTTTTCCGAACAAGGCAGCACACAGAATGACACCTACAGAAAGTGAGGAGTTGAACAGACAAGTACATGAGTTGTTATAGAAAGGATTGATCCATGAGAGTCTAAGTCCCTGTGCTGTACCAGTGGTATTAGCACCAAAGAAGAATGGAGAATAGAGGATGTGTACAGATTCTAGGGCAATAAACAAGATCACAATCAAGTACAGGTTTCCATTGCCACGAATGGATGATATTATGGACTGTTTGAGTGGAGCTGTGCATTTTTCAAAGATAGATCTAAAAAGTGGATATCATCAGATTCAGATCAGAAAAGGAGATGAATGGAAGACTGCCTTCAAGACAAAGGAAGGACTATATGAGTGGTTAGTCATGCCTTTTGGGCTAACCAATGCACTGAGCACTTTTATGCAGCTCATGAACGAGGTTCTGAAAGAATTTTTAGTTTCAGGAGAAGGTCTAAAAATGGACCCAGAGAAGGTACAGGCTATCCTTGAATGGCCTACCCCAAGGAGTGCTACTGAGGTAAGATATTTTCATGGTCTAGCTAGCTTTTACAGAAAGTTTATTAGAAATTTTAGCAGTATTTGTGGACCCTTGACTGAAACAATGAGAGGGGATAGAAAAGAGTTTAAGTGGACTAATGGGGCAGAAAAGAGTTTTCAATTGTTGAAATAAAAAGTTACAGAACAACCAGTTTTAGCACTTCCAGATTTTAATAAGGTGTTTCAAGTAGATTGTGATGCTAGTGGTACTGCAATAGGAGCTGTTATGAGCCAAGAAGGTAAACCTGTTGCTTATTTCAGTGAGAAGTTAAATGATGCTAAGAGGAAATATTCTGTTTATGATCAAAAATTTTATGCTATAGTTCAGGCATTAAAGAAGTGGAGACATTATCTACTTCCTAAGGAGTTTGTTTTGTATACTGATCATCAAGCTTTGCAATATTTGAATAGTCAAGGAAAATTGAATCAAAGGCATTTGAAATGGGTTGAGTTTTTGCAAAGTTATACATTTGTTTTGAAACACAGGAGTGGAAAGTCTAATAGGGTTGCAGATGCTCTTAGTAGAAGGCAACTATTGCTGATAGAAATGCAGATTGAAGTGGTTGGGTTCAAGGAACTCAAGAATTTGTATCCAGAGGATCTCGATTTTGGTGAAGCTTGGAAAGCTTGTACAGAACCTGTTACTCTAGACAGGACGAAATGGTTGGATTTCATCATCCAGGATGATATGCTATTCAGAGGGAGTCAGTTGTGCATTCCACGAAGTTCTATGAGGGAGAATCTCATCAAGGAGAAGCATAGCGGAGGATTGGCTGGACATTTTGGTCGTGATAAAACCCTTAGTTTGGTTAGTGAGAATTATTATTGGCTGTAGTTGTAGCAAGATGTGAAGAAGTTTGTACAGAGTTGCAAAGTATGTCAGATGGCGAAAGGAGTGAAGCAGAATACAGGGTTGTATCAGCCATTACCTATACCAGAGAAGCCTTGGGAGGATATCAGCATGGACTTTGTTCTTGGTTTACCAAGGACTCAGTGGGGGCATGATTCAATTTTTGTGGTGGTTGATAGATTTTCAAAGATGGCACATTTCATTCCCTGCAAGAAGACTAATGATGCTGTTCATGTAGCAAAATTATTTTTCAGAGAAGTAGTGAGACTTCATGGTTTGCCAAAGACCATAGTTTCAGATCGGGACACTAAGTTTGTTGGATATTTCTGGCATACATTGTGGAAGAAGTTGAAGACAGATTTGAAGTTCAGTTCATCACATCATCCACAGACTGATGGACAGATAGAGGTGGTGAATAGGAGTTTGGAAAATTTGCTGAGATATTTGGTTGGAGATAAGCCAACAGGATGGGATTTGATTTTACCACAGGCAGAATTTGCATACAATAATTCTATCAATAGGAGCACTGGTAAATCACCATTCCAGATTGTATATGGAAGTAGTCCAAGAAATGCATCTGAATTGAGGAAGATAGATAAAGGAGAAATAAGTAGTGCTGAAGCTGAAGATTTTGCAGAACACTTGAAGAACATCCATGGGGAGTTGAGGAAGCATATTACCAAGATGAACGCACAGTATAAGGCTAAGGCAGATGAGAAAAGGAGGTATAAGAAATTTCAAGTTGGTGATGAAGTCATGGTTCATTTGCGGAAGGAGCAGTTTCCGGTTGGTACATATAACAAGCTGAAAATGAAGAAGTTTGGGCCATGTAAGATACTGAAGAAGCATGATTCAGGAAATGCATGAGGTAGAATTGCCTAGTGAGATGAATATTTCACCAGTGTTTAACATTTCAGATTTGATAGAGTATCACGAAGGAGGTGTTGAAGATGAGGTTGCAGCAGCACAGTGGAGTATTCCAGCAACTAGTTTAGACACTAAGGAGATTGAAGATATACTGGACAGTCGTGTTGGCAGAAGCACAAGGAACAGGACATATGAAGAATATTTGGTCAAGTGGAAAGGATGACCTGTTGAAGATTCATCATGGCTGACAAAGGAGGAGGTTAGCCGTCTTGATTTTCCTCTGCACACCTGAGTCGTGACAGGGTCACTTCTCAAATTACCCTGGGTGTCTGATGCAGGAGCATCCTGGGTGTAAGAGCAATCTTGCATCACCCAAAAAAATTTCTATTTTTATATTCAATAAGGGCTATTTTGTGCAGAGCTGCTATTTATGGAAAGTTACTATTTTTGGTAATTTTCGTATGTGCTCAGAATGATCTGATTTCTTTCTTGGAGGTTCATTTTGGTCATATAAGTCTGCCAGTAAAGTTTCATTGCCAGATCAAGTGTATATTGGAAGATATTGAAGATTTTCGGTATTGGCAGCAGGGTACAAAAACTTTGAACTCAGTTTTGAAGGCTTTAGAGGCCCCGGATGAGGTCAAAAATTTGGGTGACGGGCGCTTGCGCCAATCAAGCCTGTAGAGCGCTTCGTGGTGTTTCCGAAATGGGGTTATAATAGCCGATCGAGTCAACTGGTGATGACTTATGGTCTTCGGAAGTTGGGCCACCTGAAATGGAAAAAAATAATTTTCTTCAAAATTTCTGTTCGGGTTTCAAAGGTTATCTTGAGCCGACTATGATGTAATAAAATGTAAAATAAAATAATTCTAAGTTTGGTCGGCCTTATTGGCTAAAATTCTGGAACCTTCCCAGGCGGTGGAAAAATTGCCTATATAAGGAAGGCTGTATTATTGTCTTAGGCAGTTCAGAATAGTTCTGGGTAGTAGATCTAGGTAATAGTTCAAGGCTTTGTCCTACAAAATATTGTAAGGGAATGCCCATGTGGCTTTGCATATTGTAATTCTAAAAGTTTGTAATTCCACATTTGTGGAGATAATAAGAAGCCAATTTTCTGTTCTTGCATATTGTTGTGGTTTCTCTGTTTCTGTTATGTATTTGTGGTATTAAGGGGAGCACCCTTCATCAACTTCAATTCTTCACCTTCCACTAGCATCAACACTTCATCAAACCATTGTTTTCCCACTTAGAATCTCTCTTTTCCTTCTTCTCTGTAATAGTCAGTAACCCTTCAACTATTCAATTTTCCAGCTGATTATCCATAAAACACTACAACATTTGGGGTCAAATTCTGATGCCAATTTCGGACAGCACTACCATTTGTGTGTGATTTTTATGTATTTTTTGCAAGTTCCCTCGACATTTTCATAATACCAATGATGTCATTTTTATTTTGACACTCACATGATTATAAACAAAAAAAAATTGCTCATTTCTAATTTTCCCCAAATCCCAACTACTAAAAGCATCGAGCCCTAACTGCAGTTGCTTGGGGAAAGTTACATTATGGACTGGTATTCAGCCTCTTTGATGAAGAGGTCGATTTGGTAACTTGCTGCTTTGCCAAACTTCATATGGGAGTTTGACTTGTTGAGGTTGGTATTATTGTTACTCATGCTATTTGATTATTTCTTTGTGTCATGCCTTCCATTTTTTATTGTCTAAATTGAGGGTATGCTTGTTGTGAGGGCCACAGGCCTATGATTGTTTCTCCTTCTTTGCATTGTTTTTACATTTCTCCTTCCTTACATTGTGAGGGCCACGGGCTTGTGACTATTTCTATTTCTCCTTCAGGCTTACTGTTGTATAATTACATCAATATTTACTATTGTTTTGATGCCATGGCATGGTAATCCATGATGTTGTGTCTATACATGGTGCTCATTTCTTTGAGCCCGTGTTGATCTTTAGGGAATCATTATTTTCTTCATTATTGTCACTGATGCTCATAGCATTAAGATGCTTTCTTTATCACTCACTATTTTGAAAGGATTTAGAGCTCGTGAGCTATTGCTAGGGTATCTCCACCTCTGTTGCTTCTATTTACATAGTGGACATACCATTGTGGATGATTTGAATTCAAGTATTGGTCAAAGCAATATTGATGTTGATGAGGCCGTAGGCTATGGTTACTTTCTCCTCCTTCTATTACATCTTCTTCATGCTTTTGTTCCCATTGATCAGACTGTGGCATAATACTAGATTCATTGTTATTTGGGCATCATTGTTTATTGTTCCAGTATGTTTGTGGCCCAATGTTAAGGCTGGTTGTTTTATTTTTATGCATCTTTGAGGGCCCATGTTAATACTAGGGCAACATTCATCAGTGTTGGGACTAATTGGTATTTTTAAATGGTTCACTTTGACTCAGTTAACCAAGAAGAGTTAAAATCCTTAGAGACAAGTATAGTTTCCAAAATATTCTTCTCTTTGTCCAAAGCTTTCAACTTAGCCTTCCTTTGAGGGTTAACCCTAGTCATGCTAATAGGGAGACTAACCATAGTAGAAAGGAGAGCCCTTTTACTATCCTATTGGTTTCTAATCTCAACAATAATAGGGGAATTTTTAAGGCCGACCACTGATTAAAGATCCAAATGAAATTTATACATGTGTATGACAATGCCTTAGCATAAAGGGCCCCCCTAAGGGTTTTTCATTTAAAAATAGACTAGAATAGTGGAGATAAAATCCAAAATGGGAAACTAAGATTAATACCATTCCTAAAGTGATTGAGCATAGGAAACTAAGCAATAAATAAAATTACATTTGAGAAGAGAAATATCTAGTGTTATTATTGTTACAACTATAATACTTTGTAAACAGTTTTAGATTAAACAAAACTAATAACAACATAAATGTTTATTATATCCATGAGGAGAATCGACTTTTCTAAAGTTTAGAATTTTTTCTATTTAGATTGAGGATGTTTTAACCATGTGTCACAAAATTATGCATTTTTCCATGATGTATGAAGTCTTCAAACTAGAAATATTTCTTGGTCTTAAAAATTTGCTAGGGATTTCTTTAATAGATGAAAGCTTCAAATCTGAAATAAAACTTGATGATGAAAAATCTAAAGGCTTAAAAAAAATTATTTATGAGAGTATATACTAAGAACAGGATAAAAATAAAAATATAATATATATTATTGTTTGAGGAATTGTAGGAGATGAATTACAAAATAGTATTTCAAAATTAATAATTTGTACAATTTTTTTATAAGAATCAATTTAATATAGAAGCTAAAGTTGTATCTATGTCAAAGAATGGTATGTTTCCCCAAATATTTGAAATTCAAATAGCAAAAAATTTTCCAATATGAAAAATGAGAACAAAAGTTAGTCTGTACATATGTACGAGTATTTGAATTAAATATTCTCGCAAAAGAATTATGTAATATTTTCCTACGCTTCAAGAGCATTAAAATGTTTATGCAAGACAAGCTAAATGAAAACATGCTTGAAATAATTTTAATTTAAAAGGGTAGGGAATGAAGGTCCCATTATCCACTTCAACTAGCTCATTTATACATTTGCATTCCTATGCAAAAAAAAATAGAATGGCTAACTTATCAGCTTTTATAACCTTTTTCACAATTATTCACAAACATATTTGGATTTTCCTTTGAAGACTACAAATGAATCAAATAATGTATTCAAATTTTTTAGACCTTTTGTGAAAAAAAGATATGCAAAATAAAGTGCTCGAGAACTAATCATGGAGGGATTCATTTTTAATATCTTTATAAGAAAATGTAATGTTAATTCCATTAAATGACAACCCACCACTACTTACATGCCTGAACCAAATGGGTTAGCTAAAAGAAGAAAAAAGTGTAAAGTGTTAGAAATGGTGAGTATGTTCAAATTTAAGGGATTAAGTATCTTTTTGGAACGATGTAGTTTTTATTAAAAATATATATATTCTCAATCAATGTCCCACTAGCATACTTAATAATAATATCCATTATGAATCTTTTCAATCTTTATATAAGGAATGCCCTATGTTAATTATTGCAATATTTTCAGGGTATTAGCAATATGAGGTTTTATTGTCATTGATGTAAACTTGATATGAGGAAAGGTACAAAAATATATCTTCTAATGTCCCTTTGGTCTTCAATGTTTCTCTTGAAAAAGTATAATTTATTTCTAGAAGGATATAGTATTGGATGTAAGAATATACAAGAAAGCATATTTGAAGTCTGTGTGGGAATGTTCTTTGCATTTCTCTACATTTGGTGATAATGGCTAGTAGTTTTGAGTATCATATTTATGTTCTATGGATGTTGCAATATTAAATTTTATATTCCCTAGGATTGTAGTTGATATGATTTATAGTTGTAGTTTGTTGACAATGCAGTGTTTTTCTTAGATAATGTTTTTCATTGCTCTATAGAGTTGTTTCTAGTATTTCTATTTGGAGGATATATTTATAATATTTGTGTAGTGTCTTAACTTAGGTTTGAGGTTTTCATTTAGTCTGCAAAAGAGGTTGCATAATTATTGACTAGTTAAGTTGTCTCAATGACATGCTTTGATGAGATTGTGATCATTGATTTGTTATTACCACTTATATTGATGCTTGGCACAGCTCATGCTTCATGATGGATTTCCTTTCACTGCTTTCTCCATTGTGGTATTATTCCATCTATGTTCTATTTACTATACCTTCAAGGCCATGAACATGTGACTGTTGCTCACTATTGCATTTCATTTGTTTGGATCTTCAAAGCCCATGTTTCACTGAGGTATCATTATCTTTATTGTATCCATGACACGATGAGTTTGAGAATTATGATTTTTTATCATATCGTTATCATTTTTTCCTAGATTTTATAAAATCAACTAACCTTTTGGCTTCTTCCATTTCTATCTTTAGACTTATTATAAGTTTATTTGACTCTTTAAAATCTAAAGAAACTTTTGCAAAGTCTATTAGTATCTTGTCTTTGGATTCTTTTTCTTGTCAAAGTTGTTCTTATAGTCTCATATTCTCTTTTTCTTGTCAATGTAAGAACAACCATGCAACCTAATAAGCCAATGTATACCAATACAACTACTAGCTATACAATATTCCAATATACCAATCACCCAAAATGATGATGCTATGAAGAATACAAACCAACCAACATCAAGAAAATACCAAGCATATCATTGTCAACAATGAAAAACACATGTATGTTCCAACCAAATAATTTCATTATGTGGCTTTGTCATCAAGGATGACCACTAAGGGTCAACAAATCATACCTCTTCTATAACGAGTGATATATTTATACATGACACACCTTATTCACCTTCAAATGAGGTGATTAAAAAATGTATTTCATGATGACCCATTTTCTCTATTGTGTGGCTCATGATCTTTGATTATAGTAATGCACCTTATTATTTTATTCTTTATATATCACCTAATTTAGTCTACATCCATAGAACCATACTCTTTTGATATCCTTATTGTGTGCACAATAATTTATTTCATGATTATCATTCATGTGCGTATCATGTGAGCTCTATCGAGATTTTATAGACCAGTAGTAGCACACCATTATTTAAGAATGAAGTCTATTTTTTCCATAAATAAAACCTCTATTTAGGGTATTTATGTAAGATTCCTACGTTTAAGAGAACTCTTGCATCACCCTAGAATAGTTTTTTGTGTTTATTTGTCTTTTATAGATCTCCTTAGCTATTGTACTCATTCTATTCTTATCACAATCTTCATTAAAAGAACATAGTCTTTATATAACAATTAAACTACGTGGTAATACTAATTCATTAGGTTACCTTCAAATTGTGAAAAGTGTATATAGAGGGTGATCTTAACATGTCAAAATCCTTTTTAAGTGTTGATTACAGATTAATTTAATATGACTTGTAAATCCTGTACACATTTGAATCTCACAACAACTAATATTGTAATATATTAGATTATTGGTCTCAAGAAGGAGCTAAGGAAAAAAAATATGTTCAAATGTTGAATCCTTTTACACTTATAAAACAAGTTTTACATACATGTTTTAAAATAATGTGTCTAGATTCAAGGTGTAATTGTAGGATATTAATAGAATACTAGACCATTGAACCAAGAATTTTGTGATCAAAATTTAAAAAGATAAGACCAATAGTTGCAATCTTGCTTGGATTAGATATATAGGTTCCATGAAAGAAGAGGGAAAGATAGTGTAAGTTTTGGACTCACTTTGGTGTATGTCTCTCCAAGCTATTTTAGGTCCATTCAGCCCTTAGCTTAGTCTTTTTTTTCTAATGGTGTTAACACTAACTCATTTGAATACACCCGTTCTTAAGATATTCATATCTCATGAAGCTAGGGAATCATGGATTCACTGATTGCATGATTATTTTGATGGCATGCTTGATTTAGACCATTTTCCATTGCATGAATCACCTATGGCTTCTCCATCTTCATTTGGATACATATCTATTGTTAATCATGAATGAAGTACTATTTGTTGTTGTCCCACTTTATCTTGAGCATAGCTCCTCTTTTGCAGCTTGTATCTATATACCAGTGATGATGAGGCTTGAATGCCATCTTATTATGATGTTCTTGGTTTATTCACTATTTTTGGGACAAAACATGAAATGAGCCCCTTTTGCGAAGTGCACCATATTAATATGTTATGATTTTTATCTGAAGCCCATGATTTGATGTTGGATGCAGATTTGGCCCATGTCTTTTATGCCCCCATACTACATCATTGTTGACCCTATTGATGGCACAATGATAATGGATAATGCAATGTAGGATGCATATTTAGTGCACTTACTAAGATTTTAATTGAACTTCATGGATGCTTTTGTCTCCTGATTTGATTTCATGTTGATGTATCCTCCATTGCTTGATGTAGCTTGCCTATTACTGTAGCTTCATAGATGCTTGATAATGACTGCCTTATTTGATCAGTTGGGGCCATGGTTTTATGACATGATCTGAGTCATTTTTGGGGATGGTTTATTTGGAAATGGTGCCAGAACAACATCAAATGGATCTAACCCCATTTCTTTCTTCTTTGCAAGTTCTGGATTAAACAGGAGCACATTGGATTCAGACCCGGGTCAACATTCCATCATCTCTTTAGGAAATGTCTGGTACCCTATTGCTTATGTTCATTTACTTATGTATGTTTGTATTCATCCATATCTTTGTAGGAGTTGGCTATGCTCATGGCTTGTGTGAGCCCAGATTATTCAATTTCATTCCTTTTCTCTATATAGTACAAGATTTTATGTTCAGAGAGCTATGATTCAACATATATACATGTAATTCTTCAGATGTAGATCTTTCTTTTCTTTTACATGTAATTTCAATTTATAGCCAAATTAAATGAATGCAAATCTAAACAAGATCACTTAATAATGAAAACTAGGGTACTGTAGTCACTCATCTAGTAAATAGGTTACCAATTGAATGAACATAAACAACAACAAAAAGAAAAAGAATGGCTCATTTCTAATTTTCCCCAAATCTCAGCCGGGCGCACAAAGAAGTGGAATAATATAAGCAATTATTTTACATTTTAGCATTCCCCATTTTAGAATAGCAATAAAAAAGGGACCTTTATGCTAGGATATAGGGTTATTGTTTAATTAATATGTTTTCATGGATAAGGTTCTCAACCCACTTAAAGGGGAAAACCATCCATTAAAACATAAATCATTTGAATAACCTAAAAACCAACCCTCTAAAGGATAAAATATGCTAAAAGCATCGACCCCTAACTGTAGTTGCTTGGGGAAAGTTGCATTATGGACTAGTATTTAGCCTCTGTGATCAAGAGCCTGATTTGGTAACTTGTTGCTTTGCCAAACTTCATATAGGAGTTTGACTTATTGAGGTTGGTATTATTGTTGCTCATGCTATTTGATTAACTTGAGGGTATGCTTGTTGTGAGGGCCACAAGTTTGTGACTATGTGTCCTTCCTTGCATTTTTTTTACATGGCATCATGATGGTGCTCACTGATGTATAATCACATCAGTATTTACTTGTGTTTTGATGATATGTCATGGTAATCCATGTTGTTGTATCTATACATGGTTCTCATTTCTTTGAGCCCGTGTTGATCTTTAGGGAATCATTATTTTCTTCATTATTCTCACTTATGCTCATAGCATTAAGATGCTTTCTTTATCGTGTTACAAGTAGTAGTTGTCGTTGCACAAAAAGATCAACCTATTAATGCCCAATACAACCACTAGAATTATAGAAGACACAAGAGATAGTTAAGCCATGTCACAAATCTTGAGGGGAGCACTGACCATTTTTCCAACAATTTCTCCCTCAGCGTTACTTGAGGGGATTCGAACCTATGACCAAGCTCTGATACCACTTGTTATAAGTAGTAGTTGTCATTGCACCAAAAAATTGACATGTTAATGCCCTATACAACCACTAGACTTATAGAAGACATAGGAGGCAATTAAACCATGTCATGAATCCTGAGGGGAGCGCTAACCATTTTGCCAACATATCACTCATTGTTTTGAAAGGCTTTAGAGCTCGTGAGCTATTACTAGGGTATCTCCACCTCTATTGTTTCTCTTTACATAGCAGACATACCATTGTAGATGATTTGAATTCAAGTCTTGGTCAAAGAAATATTGATGGTGATGAGGCCACGTGATACAAAGCCCTCTACTATCCCCTAAAGGAACCCAACTCAACTTAAGGATTCTACAGGTATCTTGGAACTCACTCAAGGAGTTAGTCTCAACTAAAGGGTCAAATAGAGTGCTCTAACTTTATCCAATCAACACCTCAGACATTTTGAAAAAAATCACTTCCTCTAACCTCTTATCCCAACTTCTCTTGACACCATAAATCCACTCAAGGATCCCAATCTAGGCTTCCCAATGCACCTAGAGCCTCCAATATGTCAAATATTCAAGATAGTATTCCACCCTATTTACAACACCTTAGAACACCTAATCATGGCCAACATACCATGTTACACCATCCCTCCAAGTCTGGTTAAGTTATCTTGCACACAAACCATTCCAATAGCCCTTCTAGGCTTGTAGCCCTCACCGGTCAAAAATCTGCCTTTTCCTCCCAATATTTCCAAAAAAATCTAGGAACTCTCTACTGATTTAGATACCCTTTTGGATTCCCTAGATCCTACCCAAACCCCAAGATAGACTCTTTTGGACCATAGACAAGATCTAATAACCTAGCAACCCCAAAATAGGCCTAATTCCATCCCCATTACAAAGAAACTCATAGATATAATCATCCCCTCAACTCCAAAGAAAGAAATAGTCTTTCATAAGGTTTAAAAACAAAATATTTTCAAATTTTTAAGGCTTCACCATATACCCATTCTTCTAGCCACCAAACCCTCACCTCTAGGGTCATTTACATAGGGCTTCTTCACAAAGAGTCTTTGAAAATTCTCCAAACCCAAAATAATTTATCTAACATATCAATATTGGTCCCCCAACATAGGATCCAACATAAAATCCATCCATTCTCAAGGGAATACACTTTCCAAGTGACTAGTGCCAAAACAGGGCACTCTCAATCAGTAAAATCCATTAATCTATGACTCCCCAATACATTAATCCATTTACTTACATTAAACACTTATATTAAAAGGATAAAATAGATCAATTCCCTCTCCCACCAATTACAATATGCATAGGGATGGGAGATTCAATTCATAATTAAGACTACAATCCCAAAATGTTGATTGTGACTTCAACACCCAGGAACAGTCAAAATGTCAGCCAAATACTCTGCTTCAACAACAATCCAAATACAGAGATAATTGCATAAACATGTCAAAAAAACATAATATAATGTTCTTAAATTACAATAAAATCAAGATCACATCATATTCAATTATTGAATTCACTAGCACACTGACTGTACCCATGGGCTAGAACATTGTTGCAAAGAAATGGCTGTAGGTTTATCTATTGGAAAATATTTTATTAGTTTCTTTGTACCCGAAATCTCCCTCTTATCTCCACTCATGTGGATCTTCATTAAAATAGTCTCCAAACACTAAGAACTGACTACAACCACTATCTAACTACCCAAAACTATTTGATAACAGTCCCCAATTGACTGTTATAACATAAAATGACTAAAAAGTGTTGTCAAGTTGACAACCAATGTTGTCAACTCGACAACATAATGACTAATGCCCCTACTTAGGACATTGTAAAGGTTTATATACAACCTTTTCAATCCACACTAACCTCTTTATCCCCTCATGAGCCTTATAGGCCATAATTGTATTAAAATACAATTTTATAACTTTTTAGCACCTTTTGGAGTTTTAAGCGCAATTACATGATTTAATGGCAATAATAGCCATATCACAAACCTAGATATCTCTATAGGTCCTTGACCCTTAATTTTATCCTTGGATCAACCAAGTGACCCCAAGGTTATATGACTAACCCCCTATGCCATTCAATGCCTTACATAACATCTTTAGTGATCATACTATGAAATGATCAACATCATTACAAAACATGGTTAAAATAACATGAAATGACCAATCATGGTACATTACAATCAAATGACCTTAAATGGTCTTGTCCCATCACCCAAGGATCCATAATGACCTTGGTGTACTTCCCTTACTCTGGAGTTGACCTTGGTTCTCCTGCACCACCGCGGGCTATGGTTACTTTCTCCTCCTTGTATTACATCTTCTTCATGCTTTTGTTCCCATGGATCGGATTGTGGCATAATACTAGATTCACTATTATTTGGGCATCATTGTTTATTTTTCCATTATGTTCTTGTCCCAATGTCAAGGCTCACTATTGTATTTTTATGTATCTCTGAGGGCCCGTGTTAATACTAGGTCATCATTCATCAGTGAATGATTGTTGACTAGTTAACTTGGCTCAATGATATGCTTTGATGAGATTGTGATTATTGATTTGTTATTACCACTGATATTGATGCTTGGCACAACCCATGCTTCATGTTGGATTTCCTTTCACTGCTTTCTCCAATGTGTTATTATTCCATCTATGTTCTATTTAATGTACCTTCAAGGTCATGGGCTTGTGACTATTGCTCACTATTGCATTTCATTTGTTTGCATCTTCGAAGCCCATGTTTGACTGGGGTATCATTATCTTTTTTGTATCCATGGTTGTGAGTTTGAGGATTATGATTCAATGTTTTACACTAGTACATTTGACCCACTTTTTAGACCAACATTTATGACCAAGTTATAAAATGATTTTCCATGGTCAGTTTATAGAAGAAATTTTTGATTTTTTTTTACTTCTATTCCCGTGTTGGTCAAAATTATGACCCTAAAGAGTGGTCGTAATTCTGACCAACACGGGAATAGAAGTAAAAAAAAAGTCAAATTTTATACATACTATCCCGCCTACTAGCACATTTCATTTTATTTCATTTCGACATAGTCTGCGAGCAAAGGAGTGTTGAAGGAGGCAGTATAAGGAGGGAAGTTGTATGTCGACACCCCCTATATGCATCTAGTTGGTAAGTTGTGGCATCTCCTTCACTTCCACATTACTATTCTAAAACCCGAGCAAGCATCAAGAGGAATAGGCATTCGATTTCAACCATTTCATTACAGCCTTGGTAAGAGATTCAATTTTTTTGGCATTTTCTTAAAGAAGGGTACATTTTTTTTTTCAAATTTTTTCATTTGTCATGGGTTTGAAACCCTTCTACACTTCTAATGGTTTTCACACCACCATTAGAAGTGGCATGAAAACCATTAGAAGTGGCCCATGAATTTCCACTTCTAATGGTGTTCAATTTCCAGAGATACAAAGCAACCAGTCAACTAAGGGTGGGTTCTTTGTTTCCTCATCAACTAAGTTCAAGGTAAAATTGATGCTACTTTTGGTTTCATCGTAAAAAAATGTTGAATAAGTGGTTGAACTCAATCGCAAGCCAACAAAACTTTGTTTAACTGTGAACTATTAAAAATTTAGAATAAAATCTCTGTTAATTATGTGCCCTTAGTTGCAGACAGAAAATTGTGTCCTAAACATGGAAAAAAAAACCCCCCAAAATGTTTGCAATGAATTCAAATTTACAAGGGGTATTGGGACACATTTTTGACAAATTTTGCAAATAAAACCCCATGTAAGAGGGAATTTTTCTAGAAAAATCACAAGTTTTTAGAAAACTTGGTGATGAGTTATTTGGCAATTAAGTGGCCCGTGTTAGCCCTGTGACTACAAGTACTGTGGGTATTCATAGAGTTTTGAATCTTTCATCCATTAGTCATTGTGTTATCCCAACATAGTGGCCCTAAATAGTTTCATGCTTTAGCTTGCATAATTTGAAAATGGTGGCATTGAATCCCAATGGTGAAAATGTAAGTCAATAACACTAAATATATCACTTAGAAGTATTGTGAAGAGTCTTGGTGAGTTTAAGCCTTTTGAAGCACTTTAGAAATATTGAATACATCATTGTTTTCCAACTATTTGACAAAGCCTAGGAAATCATTGGTTCTTCAAGACATATTTTTTGCACACCAAGCACTGTACAGGAACAATCAATAAAAGGACTGAAATTATTTGATTTTAAGACTTCAAAACAATATAATCAGTACATGGAATGATCAAAACTTATAATACCAATCAATGAATGATTTTCCTATCAATGTTGCATTGAATAGAGAGTTTAATAATATAAACACCATACAGTGTCTTCACGAGAAGAAAAGTGATTGTTTGTAAAGAATTAAAAGTTTATTGCTTGGTAGTTCATTACATTATCTTGTTCGACCATACACACCTCCACACAAGAAGGAATCAAACAAAACCATAGGATGGTCTAGGAATTTAGAAGACATCCTTTATTACAAAGAAAAACAAAATATAGAACTCAAGTCCCAAAGTAAAACTGAATGGCCTAGGTGCCCTGTGATGGAATATGGATGAAGTGACTGAGAGGGGGGGGGTGAATCAGTCAACCATAAAAAATTTCACAATTATTTCTTTCCAGATCCCTTAGGATATCTTAATGAATATTATCTGTTTAACACTCGGTAAATAGATTGCAGTAACTTGGTAGATACAGAAAGTATTAGCAAAATTATCTTTTAGACATTTATCACCACTTGTATATGATTAAGATAACTATTAAGAACACAAGAGACACAGAATTTAACATGGAAACCCAATATGGGAAAAACCACCAATGTATCTAGATACTGATTTTCACTTTTCTGAAGTGATGTCTGGTTAGAAGCCAACTCGGTAAAAGGTTACAAAACACACTATTAGGTGTGACCTTGTTAGAGGATTTAATCACCCTGCTAGGAGTGGCCTGGTAAGAGGTCTTGAGAAAAATTCAATGGAATTGTCACCTTGTTAGAGGATTTACAATATGGTTGTTAAACCAACTCGGTTAAGAGATTTAGAATTCACTGTTACAATGATAAAAAGGTAACAATGAAAATGACCTGTATAATAATGCAACTACCTTGCTGATTACAGATCTCTATTCTGTATAAGTGTGATCCTTCCTGATCAAATATGTCTCTGCTACTCCTCAAGGATATTTGATCATCCTTCACAATTTCGCACATACCTTTCCTGTCTTTCTTCTATAAATCTTCTTCTATATCTATTCTTCTATTTTTCACATTTGACCTTTTATTTATATGATTTTAGATTTGTCAAATCGGCATTACTTAGTATAACAGTCAGCTGAAATAAGAAAACTTTATTTGCAAAGATCCTTCAAGGGCCGACAGTGCTTGGTGACCATAACTTTCTACAATCTTTGGAGACCGAGGGAACTTGGTAAACACTGATAATCCTTTTTCTTCGATAACCGACTGAACTCAGTAGATGCTAACTTTTCTTTGACAATCGAGTGAACTCGGTAAACACTAATTTTCTTTGATAACCAAGTGAACTCGGTACATGCTGATTTTTCTTTGATAACCGAGTGAACTCGGTAAGCACTAATTTTAATGCCAGGCAGACTGACTGAGCTCGGTAGGTACTGATTGTTGTGGACTATGACATTGTGTGACATCAGAGACAATACATAATTTGAGTAGCAATTTTCTTCAGACAATTGTTTCCAACAATCTCCCTCTTTGGCATTGATGGCAACACAATATGTCATAGCATAAGAAATTTTGAAAGGATTAGCTCGGTTCAGATTCAAATCTCCCTCTGTCAGCAAACTTCTTTTTTCTTGAAAACTCTTCCTTCTAACTATTGAAAATTTCTTGAAGTAATAGCAAAGACATAGCAAACACTCCCTCTTTGACAACACATGTCAAAGACAATTCACATATTACCGGTGTAAACTAATGTACCTCAAGTACTGATTCATATGCAATGATTCCTTGAATATGCTACATCAACTGGTTGATTTTCAATCATGTTCTGGTTGATGCATCACTAAAATTGTATTTAGTGAGCCTTGGATAGGGGAATGACCCCTAGCTTACCTCTTAGATACACAAATGCATCCTTGGGTAATGGTTTGGTGAAAATGTCTGCAATCTGCTCTTTTGTATGAATATATTCTAATCTGATTTCCTTGTCCTGCACCAATTCTCTGACAAAGTGATATTTAATAGCAATGTGCTTGGTTTTGGAATGCATTACTGGATTCTTCGAAATGTTTATTGCACTGGAATTGTCACAAAATATAACAACTGGTTCTTTGATTTCAACCTTCATACCTTGTAATAACTGTTTAAACCAAATAATATTTGAACAATTTACTACAGCAGCAACATATTCTGCTTCAGCTGTGGATTGAGATGTGCAATTTTGCTTTTTACTGGTCCAGGATACCAGTCTTTTTCCAAGAAAAAATGCTCCACCACTTGTACTTTTTCTGTCATCAATGTTCCCTACCCAATCAGCGTCAGTAAACACTTTTAAATCTAGATTGCCTCCAAATTTATACCACAAACCACATTCTTTAGTTCCTCTTAAGTACCTTAAGATTCTTTTGATTGCCATCATATGATTTTCCTTAGGTTTTGCTGAGAATCTTGCTACTATACCGACTGCTAAGGCAATATCAGGTCTTGTATGTACTACATACTGCAATTTTCCGATCATAGATCGGTATAAGGTCTGATCTACTTCTTTTGAATCATCATTTTTGGTAAGTTTTAGTCCAGTACACATGGGTGTACCAATTGGTTTTGAATCTTCCATACCAAACTTCTTAAGTATTTCCTTAATGTATTTAGATTGAGTAATGTATATACCATTCTTACTTTGTTGAATTTGAAGACCAACAAAGAATTTTATTAAACCAAACATAGACATTTCAAATTCTTTTTTCATTTGCTCTGAAAATTCTTTGCACTGATCATCATTCCCTATAAATATAGTATCATCTACAAATATTTCTGCCAATACAATTTTGTCATCCGGTCCTTCTTTAATATACAGATTTTTGTTATCATTGGCTCTTTTGAAATTAATCTAAATCAGATAGTTATGGAGTCTTTCATACCATGCTCTAGGAGCTTGTTTCAATCCATACAATGCTTTGTGTAACTTGCAAACCATGTCCTTTTTATCTGGATCAACAAAACCTTCAGGTTGTTCAATGTAGACTTCTTCATCAAGAATTCTATTGAAAAATGCAGATTTTATATCCATCTGATATACCTTAAATCCTTTATGTGCTGCATAAGCAAGTAGAGTTCTTACACCTTCTAATCTTGCAATAGGAGCAAAAGTTTCACCATAATCTATACCTTCTTCTTGAGAATAACCTTTACATAACAATCTAGCTTTATTTCTAGATACTTGACCATCTTCATTCAGCTTATTCCTGAATACCCATTTTGTTCCAATTACATTCTTATCTTTAGGTCTAGGTACAAGAGTCCATGTTTTGTTCTTTTGTATTTGTTCTAATTCTTCATTCATTGCTTCAATCCAACTTTCATTTTTCAATGCATCTTTGATATTTCTAGGTTCAAAATTAGTAAGCAGACATGTACCTTTTAGCTTACTTCTTGTCATAGTACCATCTGATTTGTTTCCAATGATTTGATCTAGTGTATGATGCCTTCTGACATATTTGGCTAGTATAGGTTCCTTGCTTTTTGAATGAGTCATGTTGTTGTCTTCTGGGATCTCTTCTTCAGATTGCTCTAGCTCGGTAGATATTTGCTCGGTAACTTCAGGCTGAGACTCAGTTTGAACTTCTTCCTGTGACTCGGTTACTGTGCTAGGCTCGGTAGATATAGTTTCCTCATTGATAGTTGTGTCTGGCAGTGTTTCAGGTTCAATGTAAACGAATCTCCTGTAGTTTTCAGGTTCCCTTTTGCTTTCTTCTTCAGTCTTTTCTGCAAACTCATCAAATTTTACATGTATACTTTCTATGACTTTGTGAGTAGACAAGTTCAGACATTTGTATGCCTTGCTTTTGCTAGAATATCCTAGGAATATTCCTTCATCACTTTTCACATCAAATTTATTTCTTCCGGATTCTTTTAAGATATAACACTTGCTACCAAATACTTTCATGTAACTTACATTGGGTTTATAGCCATACCACAACTCATAAGGAGTTTTGAATGTGTCTTTCTTCAATTGTACTCGGTTCAAGGTATGAACTACTGTGCTGATAGCTTCCTTCCAGTACTTTATGGTGATGTTCTTTTCTATCATTAGAGTCCTTGCACAATCTATAATAGATCTGTTTCTTCTTTCTGCTATTCTATTCCACTCAGGAGTTCTAGGAGCTGATACCTATCTTTTGATTCCTCTTTCAATGCAAAAGTTGTTAAATTCATGGGAGATGAATTCACCACCTTTGTCTGATCTTAAGCATTTCAATCTTTTCCCTGTTTCCTTTTCCACTCTTGCCAAGTACCATTTGAACTTTTCAAATGCTTCTGACTTTTCTCTTAAATACATAACAGTCATCATTCTAGAATAATCATCAACGAAAAGAATAAGAATTTATCTCTAGTATAGCTTTCTATTCCAATAGGTCCACATAAATCAGTATGAACAATTTCCAAAATTTCTTTAGACTGATACTTCTTACTCTTAAAAATAGTCTTACTCATTTTGCCAATCTGACAATTCTTACATAGACCAGTATCAGGTTTCTTCAAAGTAGGAATTCCTCTTACCTTCTTGAATTTTCTTATTTTCATCATGTTATCAAAATTCACATGACATAACCTTTTGTGCCATAGCCAACTTTCTTCAATTTGAGCAATAAAACATGAATATTCACTGAGATCAAGATAAAATAAGTTACCTTTTGTTTGTTTGCCTAATCCAATGAGTTTTCCTTTTTCATCCAGCAGTCTTGCTTGACTATTCATGAATTCAACCTTGAAACCAGTGTTGATTAGCTGTGCTACACTTAGAAGATTATGTTTTAGTCCTTCAACCCAGTAAGTATTATCACATATGAGTTCTTTGGTTAATGAGATTCTTCCTTTTCCTTTTATACAACAAGGTTCATTGTTTCCAAATCTTACATTGCCACTATCACAGTCTTCTAGGTATTCAAATTTTGTCTTGTCACGAGTCATGTGATGTGAACATCCACTATCTATTATCCATATATCATCTTTTCTTATATGAGAAATAAGTGCCATCTTATCTTCATCATCATCATATTCATCTTTTATAGCAATAAAGACAATTTCTTCTTCACTATCATTAGAATCTTTAGCCATAAAACATGTTTTCTTACCTATATCCTTGAATGATTTGAAATTCTTTTTGCCATAGTACTTGTGACCTCTCTTCTCTTCCTTGGCTTGCTTGTTTGGGCACCTAGCTGCAATATGTCCAATTTCTTCACATGAAAAATAGATTAAAGGAGTTTTACCTTTATATTTACCTTTTCCTTTAGAGTACTTCTTTGCAAGTAATGCTTCTACAATTTCAAGATCACTATCAGAACTTTCTTCTGATACTTCTTCACTTTCTGACTGAACTTCTTTTATTTTCTTGTTCTTCCTTAGTGAAACCTTGGCCTCAAATGCTGACTCAATATTTTTGGAATTTGGAACGTAGTTGTCATAGTTGTCTAATTCAAAGGCTGTCAATCTTCCAACTAAAGCATCCAAAGTTATATTGTGGTTTGTTTCACATCTTCTTTCTTGAATAGCTGATACTTTTATTGCATAGATAGGGAGTAATGTTTTGAGTACCTTACTTATAATAGTTTCATCAGAGATTGTTCCTCCAGAAGCTCTAATTGCGCTAACACTTGCTTTGATCCTTTCAACATATTTTGTAATGTTTTCATCTTCTTTCATATTCATCTTGTCAAACTGTCCTCTTAGGCTTTCTGCTTTGGCTCTTTTCACATTTGCATCACCACCATATATTTTCTTTAGTGTGATCCATATTTCATATGCAGTAGTGCATTCTTTAATATCATCAAATTCTTCATAGCTGAGAGTTGATGCAATGTCTATCATCATGGTGTTATGATTCTTTTTCTCTGCAATGTCTTCAACAGTTAATGCGCCAGTAGGAACTGTGTATTCTTCATCAATGTATTTGCATCCTGAATCACCAATGGAAGCCAGATGAAGTCTCATGAGACCTTGCCATGCTGAAAAGTTATCTCTGTTGAGCTTTGGAATTTCTCTTTTGTAAGACATCCTGATCTTTAGCTTAGGTCCTTGAAACCCTTCCTGCAAGCACCAAAAGCTCTGATACCAATTGATGGAATATGGATGAAGTGACTAAGAGAGGGGGGGGTTGAATTAGTCAACCATAAAACATTTCACAATTATTTCTTTCCAGATCCCTTAGGATATCTTAATGAATATTATCTTTTTAACACTCGGTAAATAGATTGCAGTAACTTGGTAGATGCAGAAAGTATTAGCAAAATTATCTTTTAGACATTTATCACCACTTTTATATGATTAAGATAACTATTAAGAACACAAGAGACACAGAATTTAACATGGAAACCCAATATGGGAAAAACCACCAATGTATCTAGATACTGATTTTCACTTTTCTGAAGTGATGCCCGGTTAGAAGCCAACCCGGTAAAAGGTTACAAAACACACTGTTAGGTGTGACCTTGTTAGAAGATTTAATCACCCTGCTAGGAGTGGCCTGGTAAGAGGTCTTGAGAACAATTCAATGGAATTGTCACCTTGTTAGAGGATTTACAATATGGTTGTTAAACCAACTCGGTTAAGAGATTTAGAATTCACTGTTACAATGATAAAAAGGTAACAATGAAAATGACCTGTATAATAATGCAACTGCCTTGCTGATTATAGATCTCTATTCTGTATAAGTGTGATCCTTCCTGATCGAATATGTCTCTGCTGCTCCTCAAGGATATCTGATCATCCTTCACAATTTTGCACACACCTTTCTTGTCTTTCTTCTATAAATCTTCTTCTATATCTGTTCTTCTATTTTTCACATTTGACCTTTTATTTATATGATTTTAGATTTGTCAAATCGGCATTACTTAGTATAACAGTCGGCTGAAATAAGAAAACTTTATTTGCAAAGATCCTTCAAGGGCCAACAGTGCTCGGTGACCATAACTTTCTACAATCTTTGGAGACTGAGGGAACTCGGTAAACATTGATAATCCTTTTTCTTCGATAACCGACTGAACTCGGTAGATGCTAACTTTTCTTTGACAACCGAGTGAGCTCGGTAAACACTGATTTTCTTTGATAACTGAGTGAACTCAGTAAGCACTAATTTTAATGCTAGGTAGACCGACTAAGCTTGGTAGGTACTGATTGTTGCAGACTATGACATTGTGTGACATCAGAGACAATACATAATTTGAGTAGCAATTTTCTTTAGACAATTGTTTCCAACACCCTGCACCAATACACCGCCCATGTAAGTCAATATTCTGAAGTCCTTGAATCCAAGAAAATTTAAGTGAATAACACCAAATATATCACTTATAAGTCTTGTGAAGAGTCTTGGTGAGTTTAAGGCTTTTGAAGCACTTTATAAATATTGAATACATCATTGCTTGCCAACTATTTGATAGAGCTTCCTAGGAAATCATTGGTTCTTCAAGACAAATATTGTTTGCACGCCAAGCACTGTATAGGAATAGTCAATAAAAGGACTAAAATTATTTGATTTTAAGACTTTAAAACAATATAATCAGTACATGTAATGATCAAAACTTATAATACCAATCGATGAATACTTTTCCTATCAATGTTTCATTGAATAGAGAGTTTAATAATATAAACACTAGATTGTGTCTTCACGAGCAGAAAAGTGACTGTTTGTAAAGAATTAAAAGTTTATTGCTTGGTAGTTCATTACATTATCTTCTTCAACCATACACACCTCCACACAAGAAGGAATAAAACAAAACCATAGGATGGTCTACGAATTTAGAGGACATCATTTATTACAAAGCAAAACAAAATATAGAACTCAAGTCCTAAAGAAAAACTGAATGGCCTAGGTGCTTTCCACCAATGCACTCACCATGTAAGTCAATATTCTAAAGTCCTTGAATCCAAGAAAATGTAAGTCAATAACACCAAATATATCACTTAGAAGTCTTGTGAAGAGTCTTGGTGAGTTTAAGCCTTTTGAAGAGCTTTAGAAATATTGAATACATCATTTCTTGCCAACTATTTGACAGATCTTCCTAGGAAATCATTGGTTCTTCAAGACAAAGATTGTTTGCACACCAAGCATTGTATAGGAATAGTCAATAAAGAAATGAAATTATTTTATTTTAAGATTTCAAAACAATATAATCAATACATGGAATGATCAAAACTTATAATAACAATCAATGAATGCTTTTCCTATCAGTGTTGCATTGAATATAGAGTTTAATAATATAAACACCAGACTATGTCTTCACAAGCAGATCACATTGACCAATACACCCCCCATCCCACCATCCACACCCATCCACTCATGTCAAGATCTTGTGAATCCAAGAAAATGTAAGTGAATAACACCAAATATATCACTTAGAAGTCTTGTGAAGAGTCTTGGTGAGTTTAAGTGATATATTTGGTGTTATTGACTTACATTTGCTTGGATTCAAGGACTTTAGAATATACTCCAAAAGTGATTATGTAATGAAGGAAGTTAGAGGGAAGGATCTTGATTTAGGTCAATGGATATTTCAACATGATTTTGGACAAGATCTTGACATGAGTGGATGGGTGTGGATGGTGGGATGGGGTGTGTATTGGTGAAGAGTCTTGTTGATTTTAATCATTTTGAAGCACTTTAGAAATATTTAATACATCATTTCTTCCCAACTATTTGACAAGGCCTAGGAAATCATTGGTTCTTCAAGACAAAGATTGTTTGCATGCCAAGCACTGTACAGGAATAGTGAATAAAAGGACTAAAATTATTTGATTTTAAAACTTCAAAACAATATAATTAGTACATAGAATGATCAAAACTTATAATACCAATCACTAAATGATTTTCCCATGAATGTTGCATTGAATAGAGAGTTTAATAATATAAACACCAGACTATGTCTTCACGAGCAGATCACATTGACCAATACACCCCCCATTCCACCATCCACACACATCCACTCATGTAAAGCTCTTTTGAATCCAAGCAAATATAAGTCAATAACACCAAATATATCACTTAGAAGTCCTGTGAAGAGTCTTGGTGAGTTTAAGTGATATATTTGGTGTTATTGACTTACATTTGCTTGGATTCAAGGACTTTAGAATATACTCAAAAATTGATTATGTAATGAAGGAATTGAGAGGGAAGGATCTTGATTTAGGTCAATGGATATTTCAAGATGATTTTGGACAAGATCTTAACATGAGTGGATGGGAGTGGATGGTGGGATGGGGGGTGTATTGGTCAATGTGATCTACTTGTGAAGACATAGTCTAGTGTTTATATTATCAAACTCTCTATTCAATGCAACATTGATAGGAAAAGAATTCATTGATTGGTATTATAAGTTTTGATCATTCCATGTACTCATTATATTGTTTTGAAGTCTTAAAATCAATGAATTTTAGTCCTTTTATTGATTGTTCTTGTACAGTGCTTGGCATGCAAATAATCTTTGTCTTAAAACATGTGTCTGTGGAAGACCCTTTGGAGAAAGTTTGGCACTGAGTTGAAATATAGTTCTACGTTTGTGAATAGGATTTTGGGAAATATTTTGAGATGTTTAGTAGGAGACACACCAAACAATTGGGATTCTATGTTGGCACAAGCAGAGTTTTCATACAATAATTCAATGAATAGGAGTACTGGAAAAACACCCTTTGAAATTGTAAATGGCATAAAACTGAGAGGTATATCTGATTTGAGGGATATTGCTGATGAAAGAAAGAGAAGTTTTGAAGGAGTAAAGTTTGATGAGTACATGAAGACATTGCATGAAGATGTGAAATATAAGCTGGAGAAAAGCAATCAGAAATACAAAGATAGAGCTGATAGATCAAGAAGACAAGACTTTTGTAGTTAGTGATGAAGTGGTGGTTCATTTGAAGAAAGGCTGATTTCATGTTGGAACATATGGTTGGAAGCTGAGAATGAAGAAGTTTGGACCTTTCAAGATTTTGAGGAAATTTGATAGTAGAAATGTATATGAGATTAAGTTACCTGATGACATGGATATATCACCTATATTCAGCATTTCTGATTTATATGAGTATCATGAACCTAATGAAGACATGATAGTATCGATGGATTATCCTAAGAAATAGAATGAATAAGTTGAGAAAATTTTGGAGAAAATAATTGGCAGAAGTACAAGAGGAAAATAGTATATGGAATATCTGGTAAAGTGGAAGAATAGACCGATTAAAGATAGTTCATGGATTTCATAGTTTGAGTTGGATGCAACTCAGATCATACCTACTTCATGATTCAAAGAATCATTTTTAAATAACCCCAAGTGTCTGATGTAGGAGCATCTCGTGTCCTTGGCAATCCTGTGTCACCAAAACATGTTTGAAGCTTTCTGTGTTGTTCAGTTCCTTTTTTGACCGAGTTGGTTCAGTGTTGCTTGGTTTCCTTTATTTACCAGTGTTGGTTAGTTATCTCTTTGGTGTTTGGTGAATTTCCCTTGCACTCGGTGATGCTTGTTTGGCACTCAATTTCCTTGCTTACTGAGTTGTTTATTTTGGATTTTTGTTGAGGCCAACTTGTGCATTTAATTACGGTCATTGATTTAATGTTGGTATCCATCATTGGGAAGTGTGTGGACCTAGATCTGGTAATCCCTTCTATTGATAGTGGATCTAAAGGCTGACTTGTTTCGGTAGCCTCTTGTATAAATATAGTTATTTGGTTAGAGTTTAGGGAGCCAGTTTGGTAGTGAAGTTTGGAATAGAAGATAGAAGAGAGAAAACTAGATATTGTTGGTAGATCCTCAAATTTTGGAGGAGTTTTGTACTTGATTGTAATATCTAGCCTAAACCAGGAAGGCCTTATAGCCTAGCGTGTATGAATCAATTTAAAGATAATAGATAAAAGTATATGCATTATGTCTCACTATTGTGTGTTGTTTCTTCCACATGTTGTTCTGCAAGGTGAATCTGGTTAGGGTGTGCCTTTTTCCTCTCTCCCCATCCTCCCTTGTGTCACTTTGGATCTAACCCCATTTCTTTCTTCCTTGTAGATTCTAGATTAAAGAGGAGCACACTAGATTCACACTCGGGTCAACATTCCATCATCTCTTCAGGAAATGTCTGGTACCATGTTGCTTATGTTCATTTACTTATGTATGTCTATATTCATCCATATTTTTCTAGGAGTTGGCTATGCTCATGGCCTATGTGAGCCCAGATGATTCAATTTCATTCCTTTCTCTATACAGTACGTACAAGCTTTTATGTTCAGACGGCTATGATTAAGTATATATACATGTAATTCTTAAGATGTAGATCTTTCTTTTCTCTTACATGTACTTTTAGTTTATGTGTTGATGTGTTGAGGTATTACCATGAATCTCTACTAGATTAATTGTTAGATGTGTTGAGGTATTATACTCTCCCATCCCTATTTTTTTTGTGTATGAGTGACTTATCCAATCACATACCCATGCCTCACTATAAAAAACCATCATTGCATGCTTTTTATTACGACAATGTCATTGCATGCTTCCATTCCATAAAATCAAATATCCACTCTTTAATTGTCACATGATTTTTATTATGATAGTGTCATTGCATTCTTCCATTCCCATTTTAATAATCTATTCTCTTACATACTTATTGAATCACTTAATTTACTATTTTTTCATGCATAATTTTTCTATCCAATTTTGTGCAACTAATAAATACAACTGATTAGAGGGGGTCATATACCATTTCTACCACTCTTGTTATTGAGATTTCAAATATTGACTTGTGTTATATAGAATTCAACACCATACCTATACAAATCTTCACCTACACACTGACAATCAAGCAGAGATCTTATACATTCTACAATGAAGATAATATAAAGCTAAGAGAACTAAAGTAAAGGCCTGGACTTTGGAAGGAGTAGGAATATTCCTAAAGAACATATTCCATATAAGATAATGCCAAGAGAACTGAAGTAAAGGCTTCTTCACCAATCTAAATGCGCAACTTTACAACAGAATTTCATACAAGCTTGATGTTGTCAAACTCTACAGATGTGACTTGGAGTGATTCTTGAAAGACGAGTAATATGATTACTAAAGTTTGAAGTGAATAAATGATGGTATGGTAATCATTTAAATTTGTGACTTAGGGGAAGGCGTACTTGGAAATGCATGATGTAATTGAAAAGGTGAATGACATGGGTAAAATAATCATTATGTGTTAAAGTTAAATTTACAAAGTAATATATCATTTATAAAACCTACCGTAACATGACATTTTTTGTCACAACTAAAGAGTTCTCACCATGAGAAAATAGAGTGACCATTTTCTATCAAAACCATATGTGCAGATATAAACATTAAGTACAACATGTCCAAATTTTTGCAGATATACACATTAAGGATCATGCTAGATAATACAAGGGAATTTGATCAAAATAGGGAGACAATCGCTAGATTCAAAGTAATCTTTAAGAAACCCCCCTCTTAAAAAAGATGTAAAATCTTGGCGAATCTTTCATTTTTCTTGAAAAAAATAATAATTTCTAATGGCGAATCTCTCAAATTTTTTGAAAAAAAAAGTATTCTTATTGGCGATTATTTTTGAATAACAATTTTTTTGTAGTAAATATTGGTGAATCTCAAACAATAAAAAGAAATTAATTAATCACCATGGTGAATACTTCTATTTTAAAAAATAGAATTCTTATAGAAAATTATTAGGCTTAATGTGGAAATCTTTGATGGGTTTAAGGAATAGACTCAGTAATAATTACTTGCTACTATATATTTAAAATATAATAAAATAACCTCATTGTATTGTGTGAGACAAATGTATTGATATTTTTAAATACTAATGGGCCCCGAAATTTCTTCAAGACCATTGATTTATATTGAGATCAATAATCTGAAAGAAATTTTAGCTCCCATAAGCATATTTACAAACCAAATAGTAACATTTTTACCTCATAGAATATAATGAGGGTCACTAGATTATACTTTAAGTTAGTAATGGCAACTAAAATTTGGTGATAGATCCCTATAGTAACTAATAATCATGATATATTATGGGAGAATTAATTTAAATTTCTACAATAACTTGTAAAATTATGGCAAATCAAATCTAATCATGTATCGAATATTGTGGTGAATTTTTGAGTTCAAGTTTTTATAAAATAAATGATTTTGCGATTTAAATAATTCTAAATCATTTTTTTGTAAAAATGTGGCAATTTAGGTTGCCTTAAATCTTGAATTATTAGCCAAATTTGGATTCTCAAATTTCCAAAATTAGCCAGTTGGCGAATATTAGCCACTAAAAATTACTATGGCTAGATTGTTGTCTAATTTTTAGAGAGAAGGCAATGATAACTTTTATTGTCCATGCAAGAGTTGTAATGGCTTAAAGACAAGAAGAATCAAAATCAAAACAGCAAAGAGACATTATAGGGAGAATGGTCACATTGAAGGGGGTTTGATTATCATCCATTGTTAAGTTGTTTGTTATATTGTTTTCACAATTAATATACATATGAACCATGGAAGGAGGTTTGATTATCATATTGAAGGGGAGTTTGATTAATTATCATCATTTTTATATAGGTCGATCTCCCCAGTGTAGTACATGATATGGAGGAACATCTCAGAGGAACATGGGGGTTTGAATATAGAGGAACATGGAGGTGTGAGTATTGAAGCTAAAGATCATGATCCCATGGAAGATGATGATCATGCACCAGAAAACACATTTGAAGATAATGGTATGAATGCATTGATCCTTGACACATTTTGTACTGGTGCTTCTCGTGTTGTTGATGATAATGATGATGATTATGATGAGGATGACATTGACATCATCCATTATATACCTCTACTTGAGAAGGCAAGCATGGCCCTTTATGAAGGATCCCAATATACTCTTCTCTCTATTGTATTGTTGTTGGTGAATTTGAAGGTTATGAATGGTTTATCCAACATAGCAATGTCACATATGCTAAGGTTTATCATATACATCATTATAGTCTATAAAAAGTGAAACATATACCATTAAGATTGTTTATAGTAAAGACTTATATTTTTTTATGTAGATTGATAGGTGAGTTTATGTTACCACCATCAAATGTTCTCCCTCACGTGTATTGAGAATTATGTGCCACTATGAAACATATTGGAATGGAGTATCAAGCAATATATGCATGTCCCAAAGATCATGTTATTTATCATAAAGAACACAAATATGCAATAGAATGACATGAATGCCATATGAGTAGATATCGAGATGATCAAATGACAAAAAATGTGTCTCACATGATTCTTCATTGCATCCTCATTATTCCACGTCTAAAATGATTATTTAGGTGCAATAGCATGGCACAATTTATGGATTACCATGCATGCAATACGAGTCGAGATGACATTATTTGAATGCCCACGGATAGTTCATCATTTATGGATATAGAGGAAAAGTGGCCACACTTTAAAGAAGAACCTCAAAACCTTAGGCTTTCTCTAGTAGAAGATGGTGTCAATCTATTTACTTAGTGTGGCCTATTTTTTTTATCAACAATAACCTTCCTCCACGGATGTCAATAAAGAGGGAGCACATTATGTTGGCAATGATTGTTCCAAGTATTTTATTATTTTATAGTTATCTACATGTAATTATAAGTCTTGGAGTGAAATGGCCACAATAATTATCTGATGTTGTTGTTAATTCAACTAGGTAAGTACCAATTGAAAGATATGAATGTATATATTGTGCCTCTTATTGACTAGTTTTCAGTGTTATGGAATGGTTTCACTATGTATGACATCTCTAGACCAATTGGACAAAAAAAATTTCAATTCCATACAATGCTTGTGTGGACAATTCATGATGCCCCAAAGTTGATGCATTTATGTGGTATGTTATGGTGAATTCTAGTTGTACACGATAATTTTAATTATTAAAATTAACATATTTAATCCAATTGTATCATTATCTTGTAGGTCTTAAAACAAAGGGAAAATTTTCATGTCCAATGTGTGCTCCAAATATGAAATCTCATCATTCCAAAAGTTTAAGAAAGTAGGTATTTGATGAGTATAGGCACTTTCTCCATAGAAATCAGAAGTATCGAAGAACGGAAAATATATTTTCAATGGGAAAGAAGAGACTACATCAAAGCCCTGAAGAATGATACCCCACCTATGGAAGTTGGAATATAATATAATTTGGGGTAATATCATTCCACCAAATGGTTTATATTTGAAAATTATATATTTTGATTGTGTTTTGTTGGCTAATTATGTAGTTTATGATCGGGAAGGTTGTGAATGCATCACTGACCACCTTCCAAAGGGACTAAAATGTTATCCCAAAGAATTTAGTAGGCTGCCCTACTATGAGAAGCTAAAAATTGTGCATTTGTTTGATACTATGCATATTGGAAAGAATGTAACATAGACATTATGGAAAATATTGGATGGAAGGCGTGACAAAGAAAAACTTGGCAAAAGTTTTAGTGACATTCATGATTCCAATCATGAAATCAAAAAATATCATTAAATCAAATAGCAATGGAGACCAAAATAATGCAAGTGCCCTTCTTTGGTTATTAACAGTGCAACAAAGTAATTCCATAAAAGAAGTCATACGAAAAATTTGATTTCATATAGGATTTGCTGTGAATATAAGCAATCTTGTATCAAAGAAAAGTGATTTTGGGTCAAGGATGAAAATGCATGATTGGCATACCTTCATCAAAGGTAAGTGCTGCAGGAGCACCCAAGGAGCACTCCCCACTCTTCACAACTTTTAGATTGATAAGTTAAATTTTAATAAGCCAACTTGTAAGACCCAGTCACCCTCGGTGTCGTTATAAACCATGGGTTTTTCACTATGGTCTAAAGGCACATTTAGTATGTTAGGTTTCCTAGGTGTCTTTTTAAGTTATTTAAATAATTTTTAGGATCACTAGGATCCAAGGCTTATGCCTATAGGCTCTTTAGGAGCAAGAATGAAACACTTTGTAAAAGTTGCAAAATACAAGAAATGTTGTTGGCAACTTCTTTGAAAAGTTGCTACTGACCTATGAAACAATTGTCCAATGGTCACAACCTTTGAAAAATAGTTGGATCAGTTGAGGAAAGTCTTTATATAGCCCTTAGAGGTGGGTGGAATATAGAGGGGTGTTTAACAATAAGGAAACTCTATGTAAATTTTGCATTCAATCAATAAAAGATCCATGTTTTTCTCTAATTCTAGATTGAAACATTTCGTGTATAGATTTGTACGAAAGTGTGAGGAAGAACATTGATCCATCTAGCACATTTCATGAAGTAAGACTCCATTTCTCTTATTTTTGAATCATTTTAAAGATTGGATTCAAAAGAAGGATGAATAAGTCTTTTAGATCTTTAGGAAACCCTCTTGGACCAGGGTTTTGGTAAAAAATGCCCTGACTTGCATTTCCTTTGTGGGATTCCCATGTGAAGCTAGGAGATGCAACTAGGGACAATGTATTTTAGTTCCTCAAAAGCACAGAAGAAGGGGGATTGTTTGGAGAATTCTATTTGTAGATTCTAGACTAAGCATCTCTATGTGCTTGGTTTAGGAAATGAAGAAGTGAAGTGGTAGAAGCACTTCGGGGGTGGATAAAAGTGATCTAAAAATAGATTGCGGTCTCTTTTGGATTCCCAATGCCATTGAAATTGATAGTTAACTTGGAACAACCATCTGGTAAAGTTTTCATTCATCTACCAAGTCAATTAGCCCTATCAGGACTAGTGGACCAGGAGTTGTTGAGTGTTGTTCTTGTGTTTAGGATCTTAGGATATGGAGGTTTCTTACAAGTCATAAAAGGGTATCTGAATATACATTTTTTCCATAGAATTCTTGCAAGAATTTGGAATTATAACCCTTGAACCTCGCCTGAAAGGCTGCAAGCCCGACAAGGTCTAAACTCTTGAACTTGTTACCTAAATCTTGTAGTG
Organism: Chamaecyparis obtusa; assembly: GCA_027943335.1. NCBI lineage: Eukaryota > Viridiplantae > Streptophyta > Pinopsida > Cupressales > Cupressaceae > Chamaecyparis > Chamaecyparis obtusa. The sequence goes on from BSBK01001496.1 coordinate 100,610, forward strand.
TGTGTGGAAATCACTCCCATAGTAGACACTTTATTTGTGTATGGAACCTTTCCATCCCCTTACCAAATTTTTAGGTTCCCATTTGAAAGAAAATTTAGTAAGGCACTTTGCAGTAAGCATTACCAAGCGTTAGGAAACTACTTGGTAAAGCTACCGAGCCCACTCAGTTAACATAGGCACCGACTGAGTATCAACGGAGCACCAGCAGAACTCGAAGGAGTACAAGTCGATTAAAGACACTGTATCCTCCAGTGAGGATAGTGGAATTATGTTCATTTTATAATCTTTAAAGGTGTATAGCACTCTCCTAAGCCCACTTTGGGTTCAGAGTAACATCGAAGGTCTCACCATTTAATGAGCTACCTAGATACGGGTGAGCTCTGCATCAAGTGGTATTAGATCACCTAAGATCCTTAGGGTAAAGATATACTAGCACCATGGAATGAGAAGATAAAGGAGGATTGTCATCAAGGATGCCCAATGAAAAGATAGTAAGATACCTGAAAGAGAAAAGGATACATCATGATGATTGAAGAGACACCGAGATGTAGCAGATGAGGAAAGAAATGGATAGGCTTAGGGAAGAGCTTCAGAAGAAAAGTAGTGGAAAATCTATTGAGGTCGAAGCAAGAAGTGATGAAGAACCCCTTGAGAAGGAGGAAGAAGAATGTCATGTAGACCAAAGGCTACTTATGAAGACTCTAAAATCTATGGAGAGGAGAACCATGGATGCCAAGCTTGAATTGCCTACATACAATGGGTAGATGGACCTAGATGCTGCAATGGATTGGGTGGATGCCTTAAATAGTTTATTTGATTGTGAAGACATCCCTAAAAATTAGAGGGTGAAGATTGCTAAGTCAAAGCTCAAAGGCTCTACACTCACATGGTGGAACTTCACTCAAGATGATAGGGTGAAGAATGGAAAGAATCTAGTCACCACTTGGAAGAAGATGGTGACCCTTCTTAGGGAAATTGATGTCCCTAAAGATTATGAAGTCCAACTTCATAAAAGGAGAATGAGTCTAAGATAGAAACAGATGGACATCTCTAGCTATATTGAAGAATTTCAGAGATTGATGATGAAATCCAAGCTTGTTGAACTAGAATGTGTAAAGCTTGCCTGGTATATGCAAGGCCTAAGGGTCTCAGTTCAAGATGAACTCAGTTTGACAAGCCCTACCATAGTGAACAAATGCTATCAATTGGCATTAAAAGTTGAAGAAAACTTCAAGAGGAGGAATGAACAGAGTTCTAGAGGAAAAGCTAAGAATGAAAGAGGCAGAGTAAACTTTGGAGGAAGAGGATAAAACAATAGAACACAAGGAGAATCTAATAAGGAGAACACCCAAGGAGAAAGTAGTTCAAGAGGTGGATACAGAGGTAGAAGAGGAAATGGCAAGGGTGGAAATGGAGGAAGAAACAATGGATGAATCAGATGTTATAATTGCAATCATACAGGGCACTACACCAATAGGTCTCCGGATAGAGACAAGCAGAATAACCAAGGTAAAAGAAGAGCCAACCTAGTACAAGAAGATGATTTTGATAGTGTGAGAGACTATATGAGAGAAGATGGAGTAAGCCTCATGATGAAGAGGAATTTGATCCAAGAACTAGTACCATTGGTACCTTCCCAAATAAAAAGTCTTTTCAGAACCAACTACAAGAGCCATGGAAAGGTATGCAAGTTAGTAATTGATTCTAATTCTACTGAAAATCTTGTATCTAGAGAGATGGTAAATAAATTAAAATTGGAAAAGATACCCCACCCAAACCCATCCCATGTATCTTGGTTGACAAAAGGGTAGCAGACCCTCATAAATGAACAAGCTTGGGTAGATTTCTCTATTAAAGACTATAAGGATAGAGTGCTTTGTGATGTTGTAGATATGGATGTATGTAACCTTTTGTTAGGATGTCCATGACATTATGATCTATAGGCTAAAAATGATGGAGTCATAAAAAAATACCAAATTGTTCAAAATGGTCACAAATACAATTTGCTCCCTCTCCCTGATCCTCAACAAGAAAAACCAAAAGAATATTTAGTCATGCTTATAGGAGAACAAGAGATGATAAGTACTATTCAAGATTCTAAGGTAGGATATGCCCTAGTCCTTAAGCCAAAGGAGAAGATAGTGCACAATGAAGTACCGAAGGAAGTAGATAGTCTACTGCAGAAGTAAAAAGGAATAGTTGCAAGAGACAAACCAGATGAACTCCCACCATTGAGGGATATCTGTCACCAAATATATTTTATCCCAGGTGCTTCCCTACCCAAAAAATCTTCTTATAAACTCACTCTTGATCAAAATGTTGAAGTCACAAGACAAGTCAGTGAATTATTGACTAAATGACTCATACAAAAGAGTCTTAGCCCTTGTGTGGTCCTGAGGGTTTTGGCCCATAAAAAGGATGGTAAATGGAGACTATGCACTAACTCCAGGGCAATAAACAAAGTTACAATCAGATACCGGTTCCCTATACCTAGGATTGAAGATCTTCTAGACCAACTTGGAGGAGCATGTTACTTCTCAAAAATTGACCTTAAATATAGTTATAATCAAATAAGGATAAGGCCTAGTGATGAGTGGAAAACTACATTCAAAACCACTGAAGGATTGTATGAATGTCTTGTGATGCCATTTGGCCTTAGCAATGCTCCTAGCACCTTCATGAGATTAACGAATGAAGTGCTTCAAGATTTCATAGGAAAGTTTATGGTGGTCTATTTAGATGACATCTTAATCTTTAGTGGGACTCTAAAGGAACACATGAGACATTTGGAGTAGGTTCTCCAAAGACTACATGACAAGAAACTATCTATCAACTTGGAAAAGTGTACATTCATGCAATAAGAGTTGATATTTTTGGGTTTTGTTATCTCAAATGGTACACTAAAAATGGATCCTAAAAAGGTAGAGGCTATCATTAATTGGCCCATACCAAAGACTCCAGGAGAAGTTAGGAGCTTTCATGGATTGGCTACTTTTTATGGGAAATTTATCAAAAAATTTAGTCACATTTGTGCACCTTTACTTGATACCATCAAGGGTGGTAGAAAAACAAATTTTGAGTGGACAACACATGCAAATGAAGCTTTTAAATACTTGAAGGAAAGAGTAGCACAATATCCCATTTTGGCACTACCGACCTTTGACAAATTGTTCACAGTAGAGACCGATGCTAGCAATCTGGCCATAGGCGCAATCCTCGGTCAGGATGGAAGACCAATGGATTTCTTCTCTAAAAAATTGAATGAAGCAAAGGATAAATACATCACATATGACTTGGACTTGTATGTGATGGTTGAAGCCCTTAAGAAATGAAGGCACTACTTTCTTCCTAAGGAATTTATTATCTTTAGAGATAATCATGCTTTAAGTTTTCTGAATAGTCAGGATAAACTAAGCTGTAGGCACATGAAATAGGTTGAACAACTCCAAGCATTCACATTTTCCATAAAACATAAGAAAGGAACTTCAAACAAAGTAGCAGATGCTCTTAGTAGAAGAGTAATTTTGGTTGAAAAAGTGTAGGTACAAAGCATAGGGATTGATGCCCTCAAACACCTGTACAAGGATGATTCAGATTTTGGTGATATCTATTAGGTTTTCTCTACTCTATCAAATGCATATAATACTACTTATTCTAAATATTTATTGCAGAATGGCCTTTTGTTCAAAGGAGGTCAACTTTGTATTCTTAAATTCATCCATGAGAGAAAATCTGATTAGAGAGAAACATTTTGGTACACTAGGAGGTCACTTTGGCATAGATAAGACACTTGAACTTGGAAGGAGAAACTATCATTGGCCTCGGTTACCGATGGATGTCAGGAAATTTGTTGAATCATGCACTATTTTTCAAAGGGCTAAAGAATTTAGGAACAATCAGGGTCTCTATCAACCACTTCCTATTCCAACAAAACCATGGGTATGGATTTTTTCATAGGAATTCTAAGAACTAAACAAGGATTTGATAGTATCTTTGTTATAGTTGACAGATTTAGAAAAATGGCACACCTTGTTCCCTGTAAAGTCTCTAATGATGCTTCACATATTTCTAACTTATTTTTTAAAGAAGTGGTCAAAATTCATGGATGAAGTGACTGAGAGGGGAGGGGGGGGGTGAATCAGTCAACCATAAAACCTTGACAATTAATTCTTTGCAGATCCTTTAAGATATCTTAACAATGTTGTCTGTTTTAGTACTCAGTAAGTAGATTGCAGTAACTTTGAAGATGCAGAAAGTATTAGCAATAATATCTTTAGATATTCATCAGTGCATGTAAATGATTGAGAAAGCAATTAAGAACACAAGAGACACAAGATTTAACGTGGAAACCCAATATGGGAAAAACCACCAATGTATCTAGATACTGATTTTCACTTTTCTGAAGTGATGCCCAGTTAGAAGCCAACCCGGTAAAAGGTTACAAAACACACTGTTAGGTGTGACCTTGTTAGAGGATTTAAAACACCCTGCTAGGAGTGGCCTGGTAAGAGGTCTTGAAAACAATTCAATGGAATTGTCACCTTGTTAGAGGATTTATATTATGGCTATTAAACCAACTCGGTTAAGAGATTTAGAATTCACTGTTACAATGATAAGAAGGTAACAATGAAAAAGTGACATGTATAATAATGCAACTGTCTTGCTGATTACAGATCTCTGTTCTGCATAAGTCTGATCCTCACTGATCGAATAAATCTCTGCTGCTCCTCAAGGATATCTGAACATCCTTCACAAACTCGCATATATCTTTCCTTTTCTTCTTCTGTAAATCTTCTGCTATGTTGTTTTTACTTTTCACATTTGACCTTTTATTTATATGATTTTGGATTAGTCAAATCGTCATTATTTAGTATAACAGTCGGCTGAATTAAGTGAACTCTATTTGCAAAAATCCTTCAAAGGCCGACAGTGCTCGGTGACCATATCTTTTATAATTTTCCAGAGACCGAGGGAACTCGGTAAACACCAACAATCCTTTTCCTTTGATAACCGACTGAACTCAGTAAGCACTAAACTTTCTTCGGCAACCGAGTGAACTCGGTAAATACTAGACTTTCTTCGGCAACCGAGTGAACTCGGTAAACACTAGACTTTCTTCGGCAACCGAGTGAACTCAGTAAACACTAGACTTTCTTCGGCAACCGAGTGAACTCGGTAAACACTAGACTTTCTTCGGCAACTGAGTGAACTCGGTAAACACTAATATCCCTGACAGGCAGACCGACTGAGCTCGGTATAAGCAGATTGCTGCGGATTATGACATAGTGTGACATCAAAGACAATACATAATTGAGTAGCAATTTCCTTCAGACAATTGTTTCCAACAATCTCCCTCTTTGGCATTGATGGCAACACAATATGTCATAACACAAGAAATTTGAAAGAGTTAGCTCGGTTTAGATTCAAATCTCCCTCTGTCAGTAAACTTCCTGTATCCTGAAAAATTCTTTCCTCTGACTATAAATTTCTTGAAAGCAATAGTAAAGACATAGCAAACACTCCCTCTTTGACAACATATGCCAAAGATAATTCACATATTACCGGTGAGAATTAATGTACCTCAAGTACTGATTCATATGCAATGATTCCTTTACTATGCTGCATCAACAAGTTGATTTTCAATCATGTTTTGGTTGATGCATCACTAAAACTGTATTTAGTGAGCCTCGGATAGGGGAATGACCCCTAACTTACCTCTTAGATACATAAATGCATCCTTAGGTAATGGTTTGGTAAAAATGTCTGCAATCTGTTCTTTTGTATGAATATATTCTAATCTGATTTCCTTGTCCTGCACCAATTCTCTGACAAAGTGATATTTAATAGCAATGTGCTTGGTTTTGGAATGCATCACTGGATTCTTAGAAATGTTTATTGCACTGGTATTGTCACCAAATATAACAACTGGTTCTTTGATTTCAACCTTCATACCTTCTAATAGCTGTTTAAACCAAACAATATTTGAACAGTTTACTGCAGCAGCAACATATTCTGCTTCAGCTGTGGATTGAGATGTGCAATTTTGCTTTTTACTAGTCCAGGATACCAGTCTTTTTCCAAGAAAAAATGCTCCACCACTTGTGCTTTTTCTGTCATCAATGTTTCCTGCCCAATCAGCATCAGTAAACACTTTCAAGTCTAGATTGCCTCCAAATTTATACCACAAACCATACTCTTCAGTTCCTCTTAAGTATCTTAAGATTCTTTTGATTGCCATCATGTGATTTTCCTTAGGTTTTGCTGAGAATCTAGCTACTATACCGACTGCTAAGGCAATATCAGGTCTTGTATGTACCACATACTACAATTTTCCAATCATAGATCGGTATAGGGTCTGATCAACTTCTTTTGAATCATCATTTTTGGTAAGTTTCAGCCCAGTACACATGGGTGTACCAACTGGTTTTGAATCTTCCATTCCAAACTTCTTAAGTATCTCCTTAATGTATTTTGATTGAGTAATGTATATACCATTTTTGCTTTGCTGAATTTGAAGACCAACAAAGAATTTTATTAAACCAAACATAGACATTTCAAATTCTCTGTTCATTTGTTCTGAAAATTCTTTGCACTGATCCTCATTCCCTGTAAATATAGTATCATCCACAAATATTTCTGCCAGTACAATTTTGTCATCCGGTCCTTCTTTGATATACAGATTGCTGTTATCATTAGCTCTTTTGAAATTAATCTGGATTAAATAGTTATGGAGTCTTTCATACCATGCTCTAGGAGCTTGTTTTAAACCATACAATGCTTTGTGTAACCTGCAGACCATGTCCCTTTTGTCTGGATCAACAAAACCTTCAGGTTGCTCAATGTAGACTTCTTCATCAAGAATTCCATTGAGAAATGCAGATTTTATGTCCATCTGATATACCTTAAATCCTTTGTGTGCTGCATAAGCAAGTAGATTTCTTACACCTTCTAATCTTGCAACAGGAGCAAAAGTTTCTCCATAATCTATACCTTCTTCTTGAGAATAACCTTTACATACCAGTCTAGCCTTGTTTCTAGATACTTGACCATCTTCATTCAGTTTATTTCTGAATACCCATTTTGTTCCAATTACATTCTTATCTTTAGGTCTAGGTAAAAGAGTCCAAGTTTTGTTCTTTTGTATTTGTTCTAATTCTTCATTCATTGCTTCAATCCAACTTTCATTCTCTAATGCATCTTTGATATTTCTAGGTTCAAAATCAGTAAGTAGACATGTACCTTTTAGCTTGCTTCTTGTCATAGTACCATCTGATTTGTTTCCAATGATTTGATCTGGTGTATGATGTCTTCTGACATATTTGGCTAGTATAGGTTCCTTGCCTTTTGAATGATTCATGCTGTTGTCTTCTAGGATCTCTTCTTCAGGTTGCTCGGACTCGGTAGATATTTGCTCGGTAACTTCAGGCTGAGACTCGGTCTAAATTTCTTCCTGTGACTCGGTTTGAACTTCTTCCTGTGACTCAGTCTGTGACTCGGTAACTGTGCTTGGCTCAGTAGATATAGCTTCCTTATTGATAGTTGTGTCTGTCAATGTTTCAGGTTCAATGTAAACGAATCTTCTGTAGTTCGCAGGTTCCCTTTTGCTTTCTTCCTCAGTCTTTTCTGCAAACTCATCAAATTTCACATGTATACTTTCTATGACTTTGTGAGTAGATAAGTTCAGACATTTGTATGCCTTGCTTTTGCTAGAATATCCTAGGAATATTCCTTCATCACTCTTCACATCAAATTTATTTGTTCTGGATTCCTTTAAGATATAACACTTGCTACCAAATATTTTCATGTAACTTACATTAGGTTTATAGCCATACCATAATTTATAAGGAGTTTTGAATGTGTCTTTCTTCAATTGTACTCGGTTCAAGGTATGAACTGCAGTGCTGATAGCTTCCTTCCAGTACTTTATAGCAATGTTCTTTTCTATCATTAGAGTCCTTGCACAATCCATAATAGATCTATTTCTTCTTTCTGCTATTCCATTCTGCTCAGGAGTTCTAGGAGCTGATACCTGTCTTTTGATTCCTCTTTCAATGCAGAAGTTGTTAAAATCATGAGAGATGAATTCACCACCTCTGTCTGATCTTAAGCATTTCAATCTTTTCCCTGTTTCTTTTTCTACTCTTGTTAAGTACCATTTGAACTTTTCAAATGCCTCTGATTTTTCTCTTAAATACATAACAGTCATCATTCTAGAATAGTCATCAACGAAAAGAATAAAGAATTTATCTCCAGTATAGCTTTGTATTCCAATAGGTCCACATAAATCAGTATGCACAATTTCCAAAATTTCTTTAGACTGATAGTTCTTACTTTTGAAACTAGTTTTACTCATTTTGCCAATCTGACAATTCTTACATAGACCAGTGTCAGGTTTCTTCAAAGTAGGAATGCCTCTAACCTTCTTGAATTTGCTTATCTTTATCATGTTATCAAAATTCACATGACATAACCTTTTGTGCCATAGCCAACTTTCTTCTATTTGAGCAATAAGGCATGAATATTCATTGAGATCAAGATAAAATAAGTTACCTTTTGTTTGTTTGCCTGATCCAATGAGTTTTCCTTTTCCATCCAGTAGTCTTGCTTGACCATTCATGAATTCAACCTTGAAACCAGTGTTGATTAGCTGTGCTACACTTAGAAGATTATGTTTTAGTCCTTCAACCCAGTAAGCATTATCACATATGAGTTCTTTGGTTAATGAGATTCTTCCTTTTCCTTTTATACAACAAGGTTCATTGTTTCCAAATCTTACATTACCATTGTCACAGTCTTCTAGATATTCAAATTTTGTCTTATCACCAGTCATGTGGTCTGAACATCCGCTGTCTATTATCCATATATCATCTTTGCTTATATGAGAAATAAGTGCTATCTTATCTTCATCATCATCAGATTCATCTTTTATAGCAATAAAGACAATTTCTTCTTCACTATCATCAGAATCTTTAGCCATAAAACATGATTTCTTACCTTTATCCTTGTATGATTTGAAATTCTTTTTGCCATAGTACTTGTGACTTCTCTTTTCTTCCTTGACTTGTTTGTTTGGGCACCTAGCTGCAATATGTCCAATTTCTTCACATGAAAAATAGATTAAAGGAGTTTTACCTTTATACTTACCTTTCCCTCTAGAGTACTTCTTTGCAAGTAATGCTTCTACAATTTCAAGATCACTATCAGAACTTTCTTCTGATTCTTCTTCACTTTCTGTCTGAACTTCTTTAATTTTCTTGTTCTTCTTTAGTGAAACTTTGGCCTCAAATGCTGATTCAATATTTTTGGAACTAGGAACATAGTTGTCATAGTTGTCTAATTCAAAAGCTGTCAATCTTCCAACTAAAGCATCCAAGGTTATACTGTGGTTTGCTTCACATCTTCTTTCTTGAATAGCTGATACTCTTATTGCATAGATAGGGAGTAGTGTTCTGAGTACCTTACTTATAACCGTCTCATCTGAGATTGTTCCTCCAGAAGCTCTGATTGCACTTACACTTGCTTTGATTCTTTCAACATATTTTGCAATGTTTTCATCTTCCTTCATATTCATCTTGTCAAACTGTCCTCTTAGGCTTTCTGCTTTTGCTCTCTTCCCATTTGCATCACCACCATATATCTTCTTCAGTGCCACCCACATTTCATATGCAGTAGTGCAGTCTTTAATATCATCAAATTCTTCATAGCTGAGAGCAGATGCAATGTCTATCATCATGGTGTTGTGAGTCTTTTTATCTGCAATGTCTTCAACAGTTAATGCGCCATTAGGAATTGTGTATTCTTCATCAATGTATTTGCATCCTGAATCACCAATGGAAGCCAGATGAAGTCGCATGAGACCTTGCCATGCTGAAAAGTTATCTCTGTTAAGCTTTGGAATTTCCCTCTTGTAAGACATCCTGATCTTTAGCTTAGGTCTTTGAAACCCTTCCTGCAAGCACCAACAGCTCTGATACCAATTGATGGAATATGGATGAAGTGACTGAGAGGGGGGGGGGGTGAATCAGTCAACCATAAAACCTTGACAATTAATTCTTTGCAGATCCTTTAAGATATCTTAACAATGTTGTCTGTTTTAGTACTCGGTAAGTAGATTGCAGTAACTTTGAAGATGCAGAAAGTATTAGCAATAATATCTTTAGATATTCATCAGTGCATGTAAATGATTGAGAAAGCAATTAAGAACACAAGAGACACAAGATTTAACGTGGAAACCCAATATGGGAAAAACCACCAATGTATCTAGATACTGATTTTCACTTTTCTGAAGTGATGCCCGGTTAGAAGCCAACCCGGTAAAAGGTTACAAAACACACTGTTAGGTGTGACCTTGTTAGAGGATTTAAAACACCCTGCTAGGAGTGGCCTGGTAAGAGGTCTTGAAAACAATTCAATGGAATTGTCACCTTGTTAGAGGATTTATATTATGGCTGTTAAACCAACTCGGTTAAGAGATTTAGAATTCACTGTTACAATGATAAGAAGGTAACAATGAAAAAGTGACCTGTATAATAATGCAACTGTCTTGCTGATTACAGATCTCTGTTCTGCATAAGTCTGATCCTCTCTGATCGAATAAATCTCTGCTGCTCCTCAAGGATATCTGAACATCCTTCACAAACTCGCATATATCTTTCCTTTTCTTCTTCTATAAATCTTCTGCTATGTTGTTTTTACTTTTCACATTTGACCTTTTATTTATATGATTTTGGATTAGTCAAATCGTCATTATTTAGTATAACAGTCAGCTGAATTAAGTGAACTCTATTTGCAAAAATCCTTCAAAGGCCGACAGTGCTCGGTGACCATATCTTTTATAATTTTCCAGAGACCGAGGGAACTCGGTAAACACCAACAATCCTTTTCCTTTGATAACCGACTGAACTCAGTAAGCACTAAACTTTCTTCGGCAACCGAGTGAACTCGGTAAATACTAGACTTTCTTCGACAACCGAGTGAACTCGGTAAACACTAGACTTTCTTCGACAACCGAGTGAACTCGGTAAACACTAGAATTTCCTCGGCAACCGAGTGAACTCGGTAAACACTAGACTTTCTTCGGCAACCGAGTGAACTTGGTAAACACTAATATCCCTGACAGGCAGACCGACTGAGCTCGGTATAAGCAGATTGCTGCGGATTATGACATAGTGTGACATCAAAGACAATACATAATTGAGTAGCAATTTCCTTCAGACAATTGTTTCCAACAATTTCTAACTTATTTTTTAAAGAAGTGGTCAAAATTCATGGATTACCAACATCCATTATCTCTGACAGAGATGTGAAATTCCAATGGCACTTTTGGAGACCGTTTGGAAAAAGTTGGGGAAAAATCTATCATTTAGTTTTGCATACCATCCACAAACCGATGGGTAGACTAAAGTTGTAAACAAATCATTAGGCAACCTTTTAAGGTGTCTAACAAAATAATATGGATAGACTTGGGATGCTATCCTTCCTCAAGAAAAATTTTCTTTCAATGATTCAGTAAACTGATCAACAGGGAAGATACCATTCCAAGTGAATTATGGACTCCATCCAAGAGGAGTTATGGAACTAAGAAAGTTACAAATTGACTTTAAAGTCAGTGCACAAGGAGAATAACTATTAGCATGGATCAAATAGATTCATGATCAAGTTTGAGATACATTGATTCAGAATACTGTAAAGTACAAAGAACAGGCAGATAAGAAGAAGAGACATGTTACTTTTAAAGTAGGAGATCAAGTATGGGCATACCTGAATAAGGAAAGACTACCTAGGGGACATACCAAACTACAGATGAGGAAGATCAGTCCCTGTCAAATACTTCATAAATTTGGTGATAATGCTTATGAAATTTCTTTACCTACTACTATTTCTATTCTCCTATCTTTAACATTTGTGATCTCACTCCTTTTAAGGGTAATGTAGGATCTAATGACACTTTGCAGGGCACTGAAGATAAATAGGCTGAATGGATAAAGTACTTTCCACCAATCCAACCTTTATAGTTGGAAAATATTCTAGACTCTAAAGTTGTCAAACAAACTAGGAAGAAGACCTACAAACATTATTTGGTCAAATGGCAGGGGTTACCAAACATTGATGCTACCTAGATGAGTGAAGAGTGTATCAACAAGCATGGAACTTTGGTTCAGAAACTACTCTCAAGTGGTACTTGAGTTTTTAAAACATGGGAGTATGGTGCAGGAGCACCCAAGGAGCACTCCCCACTCTTCACAACTTTTAGATTGATAAGTTAACTTTTAATAAGCCAACTTGTAAGACCTAGTCACCCTCGGTGTGGTTATAAACCATGGGTTTTTTACTATGGTCCAAAGTCACATTTAGGATATTAGGTTTCCTAGGTGTCTTTTTAAGTTATTTCAATAATGTTTAGGATCACTAGGATCCAAGACTTAGGCCTATAGGCTCTTTAGGAGCAAGAATGCAACACTTTGTAAAAGTTGCAAAATACAAGAAATGTTGTCGGCAACTTCTTTGAAAAGTTGCTACCGACCTGTGAAACAACCACCCATTGGTCACAACCTTTGAAAAATAGTTGGATCCATTGAGGAAAGTCTTCATATAGCCCTTACAGGTGGGTGGTAGATAGAGGGGTGTTGAATAGTAAGGAAACTCTATGTAAATTTTGCATTCAATTAATAAAAGATCCCTATTTTTCTCTAATTCTAGATTGAAACATTTCGTGTATGGATTTGTATGAAAGTGTGAGGAATAAAATTGATTGATCTGACACATATCATGAAATAGGACTCCATTGCTCTTATTTTTGAATCAGTTTTGGAGTCGAAAGAAGGAGGAATAAGTCTTTCAGATCTTTAGGAAACCCTCTTGGACCAAGGTTTTAGTAAAAAATGCCCTAATTTGCGTTTCCTTTGTGGGATTCCCATGTGAAGCTAGGAGATGCAAGTAGGGAAAATTAATTTTAGTTCCTCAAAAGAAAAGAAGAAGGGGGATTGCTTGGAGAAGTATGTTTTTAGATTCTAGACCAAGCATCTCTATGTGCTTGGTTTAGGAAATGAAGAAGTGAAGTGGTAGAAGCACTTTGGGGGTGGATAAAAGAAATCTAAAGATAGATTGTGGTCTCTTTTGGATTCCAACCAGCATTGCAATTGGCAATTAACCTAGAACAACCATCTGGTAAAGTTTCATTCATCTATCGAGTCAATTAGCCCTATCAAGACTACTGGACCAGTAGTTGTTGAGTGTTGTTCTTGTGTTTAGGATCTTAGGATCTGGGGGTTTGTTACAATACATAAAAGGGTGTCTAAACATATTTTTTTTCCATAGATTTCTTGCAAGAATTTGGAATTAGAACCCTTGAACCTCACCCGGAAGGCTGCAAGCCCAGCAAGGTCTAAACTCTTGAACTTGTTACCTAAATCTTGTAGCGTGTGTGGAAATCACTCCCATAGTAGACATTTTGTTTGTGTATGGAACCTTTCCATCCCCTTACAAAATTTTTAGGTTCCCATTTGAAATAAAATTTAGTAAGGTGCTTTGCAGTAAGCACTACCAAGCATTAGGAAACTACTCAGTAAAGCTATCAAGCCCACTTGGTTAACATAGGCACTAACCGAGCACTGACCGAGTATCAACCAAGAATAGGTAGAACCTAAGGAAGTAAAAGTTGGTTAAAGAAACTATATCCTCTAGTGAGGATAGTGAAATTATGTTCATTTTATGATCTTTATGTTAGGAATGGGAACACTGAGACGGGGGGGGGGGGGGGGGGGAGGGGGGGTGAATTAGTGTTCACTATATTTTAACTTTTCCCTTTAATATTTATTCTGAACTTAAATGCTCAAGTACTTAAATAAACATTCACATAAACATGAAACATGAAATCAACACATGACACCAATATGGTTACGGGGAAACCCAAATAGGTAAAAACCCTGGTGGGACTTGATACCCACTAATATTTTGCACTAGTGTTTTGTGATCCTTGTTAGAAGATTCGTTACCCTGTTAGGAGTAGCTTTACAATGCTTTAAGTATAGTAGACCTTGTTAAGGGTTAGACCCTATTAGGTGTCTTTTATAATCATCCCTATTAGGGGAGAGGATGCATTGTCCAAGTGCTCACTGCTCAAGTGGTGAAGGCTACAACCTTCTGATTTCAAATACACACTATATCTACAGGATGAACTGTCACTGTGACACTGCTTATCAGATCAGTTCCTTTGATGCGCTAATGCTTTGACCTCTTGCAAAGCTCTAATAAATATTATGTTGTCTTTTCATACCTCTACTCTTCTTATCACAACTCTATTACAACTTCCATACTAAATATAATGAACGCACCTTATATTTATGCACTCATACAAAATACATAATTAGGTCGGCCCTATAACTAATTACAAACAATGCTTCCAAATGAATTGGCTTAAGCATGCTTACAACTATACATATAAATATGTCAAAAACCTAAATACAATGGGTGCATGGCCTTTACAATATTATATTATCATCACAAACCAAAATGCTAACTATCGGCTCCATGCTCTGTTCACTGCTGGCACATACTGGCTGTGCAACTTCAACTGACTGTAACTTTCACATCCTTGTATATCTGCTTATGCACTCATAGACTAAGAAAGAACATAGTCTAACCAGCTTAACTTCCAAGGTGCATATCATAATTTGTTCGTACACATGTGCGCTGATGCTCTAAGCTTTCAAAACTCTGTATACTGTCCAGTATTCAACACTTAACCAAATTCTGATCTTTACATCAAGTACGCTGACTCTAAACTATTATATGACTTTGTTTCCATAATGAAAACACTATATCTAGTCATATACTTTAGTATAGACAACTTTCCAAAAATCTCCCCCTTTGTCATTGATGGCAACAAAGGAATATGGCCAAGTTGCTAACTATCCTTTAGCACAAAAATTTTTGTCTTTTATACATTTTTTATACATAATCTTATATCTCCCTATACATATTATACTCCATATTCTATTTACAACTCCCCCTTTGACATTAATGACAAAGGTGTATCAAAAAAATGTATCTACACATACTTACTTAGGGAAAACATTCGGATATGCTATCTTGAGGTTTTGTATCTCCTTCTTCCAAAAAGTTATCAAAGAGTTAACTATCTAGAGATGGGCGCATAATGCATATTGAAGCTTCTCCATTTTCTTCAATTCTGTGCTTGGACCTTGATCATAAGTAATCATTGTGGCATCTATCTCCTTTATGTTCTGATTGAGAATGTCTAGTGAGGGCACAAGAGCATTCCTCAAGTGATTCTGTCTAGACCTTATCTTTGCCATTTCTTTCTCTGCCTTATCAATTTTGTCCAACTAACCTTGGTAAACATTATTACACATATTCACATTAGTGGATGGGTCTGTCACTGAACTCTTCACCTTCTCAATCATAGCTTTTTCTTCTTTTATTTCCTTGAAATGGGTATCAGTAAGCTTATCTAGATCCATGCAATCTGCAATGAATTTCCTTCCTTGATCAGCAAATTATTTTAAGGATGCTTGTCCTATCTTGAGTGAGTTCAGATCTAGAGAAAAGTTTCTCATCAACTCATTCAATCTTTTCTTTAGGTACTTCTCTTCTGCAACCTTGGATGCAGATTCTTCAAGGCTAGAAAAATTACTTTTAAACTGTGAGATAATTGTACTCACATCATCAACCAAGTGTACCTTATCCACTTTCATGTCCACAGGCAACAAACTATTCATTATGTTCACTGATTCCACAAGGAGATGATTTCTCATGACTTGTTTCTCCTTTTCCTTCTCCATAGCTAAGATTCTGAACTTAATCAGGTCTTCTTCTTTCCAAGAGTCCAAACTGCTTGTGTTAGGTGTCAAACCTAACAACAACGTTGAGGAGGGAGTGATGGGAGTGTTATCCATCACTTCTTGTTTTACCTTTTCAAGATCAACATAAGCATCTTCTTCTTTCTTTTCTACCTCTTCTTCCTTTTTCTTATCAGATACATCTTCTATGAGTACTTCTTCTTGCTGAGTGGGAGGTGTATTGCTGCATAAGATTTCAGCTTCTTTAGTACTAACAAATGCTTCCTCAAAATTGTCCAAATCCTTATCAGAAGCCACCATGGCTATCTCCACATTATCTATGATAATAGTTTTTCCTTCATGTGATTCTGAGATGGGCGCAAACTTTTCTACCTCTATTTGAGTTTCTACTATGGGCGCTGAGTCCTGAGGACCCATCATTAGTACATTGAAGGTCTCTTCTTCTTTGTCTTGCTTAATAGGTGCATGAGTGATGGGCATAGTAGGTGGTTTTATGTGTTGTTCTAATAACACCTTTTCAAAGGCCTTCTCTATTTCCTTCGTTATTAGCTCATAGTCTTTCTTCATAATCTGTAGAGTTCTCATCTTTGTCCTTAAGTGTGGCCTCACCAAATTTAATATTAGTGTCTCTTCTTCTTTAGAACATACTGGCAGAGTGTCTTGTAATACTTTTTCTCTAATCCTTAGATCCTCTTCATTTGATTTTTTCTTTTGGTATTCTAAAATATCCCATACTTTATCTAGAATAGAGGTTTTCAACTCAAGGACTATCTTCTTAAACTTGATCATATATTTGACAATCATACTATGTATTTCTGATTTGTCAATCTCACTGTATGTGTCATAATACTTCCCTACTTGATCAATTCTTCCCTCATCAATAATTCTTGTGCTCAAAACTTTAAGGCTTGGTCTGAATCCTACCTTCGAAGGTGCTTGAATGTTTTTCCTACTCCTTGTAGCTCACGAGGATGGATGACTAGTGCTAGCTTCTTTCTTCCTCTTGACTATTGGCTTATACTCTGGAGGAGTGGTAAGGTCAATAGTATCTTTGGGCATAGAAGGATTATTATCTTCTTTACCCTTCTGATTATCATCTGATTTAGTTTTCATCTTCTTCAACTTAGGATTTTCTTGTTCTTCTTCTATTGTTGTACTTTTCAATTCTAGGGAAATCTTTTCATGCCTTTCTTTATCAAGGTCTACTTGAGACACACCATGTATTCTCAAGATTTCAGAAGTGACCTTTGCAACCTTTCTTTTAGTTGCTGCACTATTAAGTTTTGCATCAACTTCTCTAGTCTTTTCCTCATAGGTTCCCCACCTAGGGTCATTAGGATCTTTGGGGGCTGATAGAAGTACATGTGCATAAGCTTCAATAACTTGTTCCTCTACCTCATACCCAAGTAGATGAATCCACTTAGTTCTAGGCTCAAAAACTTCCATAAATCATATTGTATCCTTATATTTCTCTACAATGCTTTCTGGAATCCTATACCTCATTTGTATCTTATCTCTAAAGGTCTTCAATTCCAATGTGACATAGTCTCTTAGTGTGCTTTCTATGGATACTTTGTTGGATATCTGAGGCATTTTTGGAATGGACTTGTCCAAATACAAATCTGAAACTCTTCCAACTATATGAAGGTACATATAGATTTTTAGGGACCCAAACCTAAATATCTTTGTTTTGTCATGTTTGATAGCTTTGATGTTATCTATCAACTATGTGTGCAAGATCTCACACAAGTTGAATTCTCCATCTTCCTTTACTAGTCTGATGGTAGCTAGAATAGTGCCCACAGACACACTATTCACCCTACTGGTGTGATGAAATTTGTAACCTAGTATCATTGACATCAATTTGATGTTTGCTTGCTCAATCAACTCAATAGTCATGTCGCACCTATCGCTCCTTGACTTACATACTTGCTCTACTATTTTCCTGACATCCTTTCCCACTGGAAGGATGATGCCTATCCTAGAAAGGCCTGTCATCTCATGTATCAGATCACTTGTGATTCTTACTAGAACATCTCCAATCCAAAATAGATCATCATGGATTCTGCTCAATAATATCTTTATCCATTCTATCTCATAGAATTCATATGTCATAGCATACTCAATAATAGGGTGATCATTCCATTTGGTGTATTCATCCATGAATGTTTTATTATGTTAAACAAGATGATATCCATGTGTGCCCTTAACCTATCTAGTTCAATAGGTTCTTTCTTATAGTAGATGTAAGCCCTTATGTCTTCCACATGCATGACGCCCATAGGCATGTGGGAGAAAGCTCCCTCTAAATCATCTAGGGTTGATTTAAATGGGTTCCTCTTGAAAACATATCTTTTCTTCTTAGTGACATCATAAAAAATGAGAGTGACCATGACTTACTTGTTAATCTCTTTCCAACTGAAGTTAGAGATAATCTAACGGCTTCCAAATCGGTGCAACAAGCTAGGGTTTCTACAACTAATCAAATGCACTGCAAACACTGATAGTTCAATCTCCAAATCTTCACAACAACTTCCAAGGCTCAATTTTCTCTTTAATTTCTCTGAGTTCAAATGCAATGAGTGAACAAACAACTTTCTGTGTACTTAAAGTGAGAAATTCTCCTTTAATGCAAGTCACATAAACTAGGCTGTCACTTCAAAATTTCAAACTTGAGCTCTGCTAACAATCAGCATGTGCGTTCTTGCAAAAAGGTTCATATACACTCCAAAAGCTTAAGTCAAAAGGTGCATACTCTGAGGATGAGTATACCAGCCACGCAGGGGTCTAGAGCTAAATTAGCTCCCCCTATGACCCTAAGGGCCATTCATCCAAATGTAGAGGGTGCATCCACTGCGGATGCATCCAATACACTCTCATCAGTCTTGTCCTTCTTTTTCTCTGACCAAATCATGCTCACATCATCTAAGGCTTTGATAAAGTTAACTTCTCCTATGGGATCCAAAACTGGTTCTCTGGCCTTTCTAGGGCTTTCTTGACCTTGCGTCCTTCATCTACAGAACATTGAGATATGTCGAGCCTTGTTACAAGAGTGATAGATGACTAGAGGTCTTATATTCCTTGTGCATTAACATGAGTCACCATTCTACATTGCTTTGTTGTGTGACCATTATAGTTACATATCTGGCATGTAACATTTTGAGCACTTCTTACATTTGTCTAATTCTGATTTCTCTAATCTTGTTGAATTCTATTCTTTTTACTAGTCTTGCAATTCATAGCTCTATGACCAAACTTTTTACATGAATAACAATAACCATTAAAAGGTTTTACCTCTGTACAGTTCCTTGCAATGTCTCCATGCTTGTTACAAGAAAAATAGGTATGTTCTACTTGCTTGTGCTCATTCTTAGGTGGTCCACCATTATCTTTGGTTTGATCTTCAATCTTTTCAGCAATCAGTAGAGTCCTTTTGTGAATCCTTTCTTGCTCACATATTGTCAATCTGATTTTTTGCTTCATTGTATCCAATACAACTAGTGTCTCCTTTGGCTCTTCTTGCATACAATTGAGATTCTACCAAATCAGCACTGGTGTGTAATTTGTCAATATGATCCTTTTCCTTTTTCAATTTAGATTCCAAACTTTCTTTGATATTCCTTAGCTCCAAGACTTCCAAGTTAGCTTCCCTTATTTCTTCATTGAGTTGAAGATTCTCCTTGACTTTTTCATTGTAGACATCTTGATTGTTCATCAGTTTGTCATCAAATTCATCAACCTGATTTATAAGGATGCATTTTCTTCACTTAACTTCTTGACCTTTTCTTCAAGTTCACTATTAGAGTGTCCTTTCAAATACTTTCTTAGTCTTTTGATAACTAATTGAGCATCACTGAATTTTTCTTTAATTTCTTCAATTTTTCTTTCTAAATTATCTAGGTCTTCAAGAGCGGGTTCAATATTTCTTCTCTTCTTCCCAGATGTTTCATTTCTACTTTTTCCATGATCTCCTCAAGTGGTTAAACTTCTTTGCTAAGGACCAGAGCTCTGATACTAATTGTTAGGAATGGGAACACTGAGAGGGGGGGGGGTGAATCAGTGTTCACTGTATTTTAACTTTTCCCTTTAATCTTTTTTCTCTAATTAAATGCTTAAGTACTAAAATAAACATTCACATAAACATGAAACATGAAATCAACACATGACACCAATATGGTTATGGGGAAACCCAAATAGGTAAAAAACCCGGTGGGATTTGATACTCACTAATATTCTAAACTAGTGTTTTGTGATCCTTGTTAGAAGATCATTTACCCTATTAGGAGTAGCTTTATAATGCTTTAAGTATAGTAGACCTTGTTAAGGGTTAGACCCTATTAGGACTCTTTTAAAATCATCCCTATTAGGGGAGAGATGCACTATCCAAGAGCTCACTGCTCAAGTGGTGAAGGCTACAACCTTCTGATTTCAGATACACACTATATCTATAGGATGAACTATCACTATGACACTGCTTCTCAAATTAGTTTCTTTGATGCGATGATGCTTTAACCTCTTTCAAAGCTCTAATACATCTTATGCTATCTTCACATACCTCTTCTTTTGTTATCACAACTTTATTACAACCTCCATACCGAATACAATGAATGTACCTTATATTTATGCGCTCATACAAAATACATAATTAGGTCGGCCCTATAACTAATTACAAACAACACTTCCAAATGAATTGTCTTAAGTGTGCTTACAACTATATATATAAACATGTTAGAAACCTAAATACAATGGGCACAAGGCCTTTACAATATTATATTATAATCACAAACCAAAATGCTAACTGTTAGCTCCATGCTCTGTTCACTGTTGGCACATACTGGTTGTGCAACTTCAACTGACTATAACTTTCACATCCTTGTATATCTGCTTATGCACTCATAGAATAAGCAAGAACATAATCTAACCAACTTAACTTCCAGGGTGCATATCATAATTCATCCATACACACATGCGCTGATGCTTTGAGCTGCCAGAACACTGTATACTATCCAGTCTTCAACACTTAACCAAATTTTGATCTTTACATCAAGTGCACTGACTCCAAACCATTATATGACTTTGTTTCCATAATAAAAACACTGTATCTAGTCATATACTTTAGTATAGACAACTTTCCAGCACTTTAAAGGTATAGAGCACTCTCCTAAACCCACTTTGGGTTCAGAGTAACACCGAAGGTCTCACCATTTGTTGAGCTGCCTAGATAGGGGAGAGCTTCACGTCAATAAGTCACGGTCTTTTGTATTTACAATATATTTGTGTAACTACATTGAATTTTCACTATATGAAATGATCAGTTGACAATTTTTGTAGTATGTGCTACCCCTATCACTCCCAGAGAACTTAGACAATATATCAAACAAGTGATATATGATCTTGGTGTATTTCATTTAAAAATAATCATGTTTCTATGGCTATGATAAATGTCCCTTTGTGTTGAGAAAATTAGAGTTGAGAAAATGGTTATTCAGTGTCTGTATCTATAGGTTGCAAATAAATGATCCTTCTTCCACCAAAATTATATTCAATGTACAAGTAACGAGTCATTCATTCAAGAAAGACCATGTATGACAATATCAACCTAGAACAAAATAAGGAGTATGCAAATTAGTTTTGCAAAATTGGCCATGTTGATGATGATTATGAAGAAGATTTGAAAATGTTGCACCAATCTTAATTGTATCAATCATCATTTTTAAATCTTCTTCATCAATCACCATCAGCCATTTTCCAAGAGAAACACCTTTCTCTATATGAATCTTGGTTTACATTTCCCTATAATATAATCGATAATTTGAAGCCATCAGTGGAAACTTACAATCTTAAACAATTAGTATACCATTGATGGCTTCATAATTATTAAGTGAAAGGGAATTTTTTGATCTAGAACCCCCTTTGGTGATGATCCTATGCAATTCCACATAGACATGACATGTTCCTTTGAAGACTTTTAATCTCACAATAGCTAAGAAACATAAATATAGGCATCATGGTCACAATTATTTGGAGATACAACATAATTGAGTGGTATACCCAGATGATGCAACACAAACAATACTACTCCTCTGGTTCTAAGTTGATACTGTAGGATCCAAAAACCATAGATAGGGATGGCTTTTGGACCCTATCTTGATTGGTTTTTTGGACCCTACAATGTCAACTTAGAACTAGAGGAGTAGTGGTTGCATTGCATCGTCTAGGTATACACTCAATTATATTGTATCTCCAAATAATTGTGACCATGTGTGATGCCTACATTTTTGTTTCTCAACTGTTGTATCCCAAGATCCCTTATGACCCCTTATGACCCTTTACAATCCCTAAGAATACATCTTAGAGGTCTTAAAGTGTTGTAAGGGGTCATAAGATGCTCCTAGGAGGGCCAGATGAGCTTCCACCTTCAGATGGTTGGCCCTGTTAAGTAGAGAATGTTAAACTATTCTTGAAACAAAGAGAAGCTTAATATTTTAGGTCTCACCCCATGCATGATATTTTTTTTGTTTTAAATACATCATATCATTTCAATTATGATGGTCATCAGAGAATGACCGATAGCAGAGCACTAGACATGATGGCTATTTGTCAAAACTCTCTGACAGATAGTCATCACTTGCACATCATTTCTATTGCATAGTCATCATAATTGTGACACCAATAGTAAGTCCCAATGGTATTTTGACCACCTCTTTGGCCCTCTTTGCATGCCCTTTTACCCTACACATTGCGATACTATGTGTCATCACAATAAAGATGACAATCAAGTTACGACCGACA
>BSBK01001497.1:652500-775638 GCA_027943335.1 Chamaecyparis obtusa
TGAGATGTATGAGTAAGTTATGAATAAGGTATTCATTGAGAAACTTATTGATGAGTCTATGATAGTATGATAGTGATTTATTGACCATACATGATTTTGCTAGGTATTGAAGATCAAGCATGTAGAAGTTACTTTGGTCAGTATATGAAGAACTTAGTGTACACCAAGCATATGTAGTGTATAATGAGTGTGGTATTAACTGAGAAGGAAGAAACTTACATATCATGTTATTGACTGATTAGGAGAAATAAAGTGGAACATGTGATTGCTGATATGTGATGGTGAGTTGGATAAATTTGGAAGATTCCATGGATAAAGACAAGTTTTTTTATGAAGATCTACGGCTGGAAAATTCAAGGCATGATTGGATGATAAAGATTGAAAATATTTTAAGACACAAGTTCTGAGGAAGGTTAAAGAGGCAAAACCAACAATGGAGATTAAGAGGCAAAATATATGCCTGAAATGAAAATAGTTTAACATGTCTATATAAGGAGATAAGAGATTCAAAAAAAGAGAGAGAGAAGATCGCGTCCATATGCAAATTGTTGGTGCATACATGAAAAATTGATTAGACAGGTTGACATGAGAACCAAGTGATTATAAAGACCAAACTGAGTAATAAAAGGAGATAACTGAGTAGAACAGAGGAAGAGGAAGAAGGAGAACGAAGAGATTATGATGACCAGAGTGATATTGAGCTTAGCATTGATCTGAATATGAGAAAAAAGAAGTTGCATTTTAATCAGGTCATATACTATTACTTTCTAACCATTTCTATAGTCAAAATCTTTTAACCGAGTGAGACTTAACCATCTTTTTCTATTGGCATTCTATGAATGTTACTTGTTTTGTTGTTGACCCAAGTGAATGTATGGTCACAAAGAGCTATTAGTGATAAATCCTCTAACAAGGTCACACTTACAGTGTGTTTTGTAACCTTTAACAAGCTTGTCTCTTAACTGAGCTCACTTCAGAAGAGTGAAAATATTTTATGTTACCAGTCCCATGTGGTTTTTCCCTTAAAGCAGGGTTTTCACATTAAAAATCAAGTGTTTTGATTACGTAAAATCAAGTTTTGAAAGGAATCGAAACCTTTTTGTTAGGGGTCAGTTAGAGTCACCATTGTTGAAGTGTCAAAGACCCTTATAAGTCCACTAATGTGAAGTTCATTTAAAGAATCCCTTTGGTAGTCTTTCCGTATAGAAATCCTTCAAAGCGCCCATGACCTTCAAAATTGTCAAGAATCCATCTTTAACTTTGCCAAGTTCAAATTGGCTTTCCTTTAGATGAACCTTTTTCAAAGCTTATACCCTTCCTAAACCACTTTGAAACCACTTTGAACTGGAGTTCGAAGTAGTTCGAAGTAGTTCAATAAATGTTTTATTTTCTAATGATTGTTTTATGTAGGTGGGGCCCTAGCCTATGTAAGCTTTGGGTGGTGAACCACTTCGAACCACTTTGAAGTCAGGTTCAAAGTAGTTTGAAGAGGTTCAACTAGAGTTTGAGGGAAGAATCATTAGTGGAAGGACAAGTAGTGGGACTCATGGCAATGAGCTAGTAGTGAAATGATTAAGTTTTAAAGAGCAGTGGTTTTTGATTTGATGGGATCCATGAAGTAAATCAATGAAAGTTTACTGAGGGGAATTAATGAGATCTTTGGCACGAGCGGGGGATATTATTCAAGGAAAAATTAATTAAGTTATTGAAGGTGGTAGGTTACAAGGACATCCTTTTGCTGCATCATTATTTTTCACATCATTTGAGATTAATGCATCTACCTTATGCTCATTTAAGTCTATATTTTTGGGCAATAACCCTCCAAAAAACATAAACAACATTGTAAGTCTTTCTTTCCTGGTCTTGTTTTCTGTGGAGTCTTGGCTGCGATGAAGGATTTATTCTAGGTCTGCGTGAAATAGGTAGCTTCTACAAGCTTTCTCTTATTTCCTGTTGTTGTTAGATACATGATTCAAGAGGGGGGGGAGCGCTTGTGTTTTTATTTCTAGGAAAAAGATGAGGTTTAGTTTACATTTCTTTGAAAATGTTAAAAATATGCAATGTCGAGCCCCTATTATCTCAGATACAGACCTGTTAGGAATACAAGTAGACAAAATGGTAGTAGACCTCACAAACCGTGTAGGGGAAGACCAAAGTTTAGAGTTTATGTCGAGTGACTATTAGAAGCCACATCATTTCCACCATCAACTATATGCCCCAGAACTAATCAGCAATGTATAAATAGGTATGATGTGAAATCTAAGTGCATTTTGAATTCGGATGGACAAACCCTCATGCCAGTTAATAGGGAAACTATTACTACTGTCTTCAAAATTCCAGAGGAAGCCCTTGTTAGTTTTACTCCTACTCAATCCTTGGCTCAATACAAGGAAAATGCAGACAAAAACCAGAGTCATGTGGCTAGGAAATGGACTCGAATTAATTACAAAGGAGGGTCGCAGTTGCCTAAGGTTCTTACAAAGGATCACATGAAACCTCACATCCATGACGTGATTGTGCTGCTCCATTGAATTAAGGGTTCAGAACAGGTTCTTCTTTATGAAGAATGGATGTTTCATTTCATTGAAATAGTCTTAGAAGGAGGGAAACACATTGATTGGGTAGAAATTATTGCTAGTTCACTAAGGGATCAACTCAAGCAAGCCCAGGTCACTAGGTAGAATTTCTATGTCTTCATACCTGATATATTACTTAGCCTACACACAAGACTTGTCTCCTATACAACATGTTCCCTGGAATGAAGATTTATTTATTTATGAGTATTGCCCTTTGTTAAGGAAGGATAAAATTTTGGAAACTACAAGAGATTTCATGACATTTTCTTGGGCAATTGTGGCAGCAATTGGCAATTTTTCTAGATTAGAGAGTCTCATTAGAAGCACAAAAATTGATTCAAACTTATGGGAGTCTCTATACTCAATTTCCCCACTTTACCTACATTTGGGTTGGAGGTTTCGATGAGGAACCTATTAAGCTCCCGAGGTTCACCTTTGACTATTTTATTTTAAGATATTTGCAGGCAGTTGTTTATGGTTGTTAAAAGTGCCTCACCAAAGGAAAAATGCTTTCTATGTTTCCAGTAAAGATTGGTAATTTGACTTGCAATAATATGATGGGACACTTCTATAATTGGGAGCAATCTGCTGAGTTTTTCATTTGCAGTTCTACAAGATGAGAAGAGGTTTTGACAATAAGGGTTTTGCTAGGTAGGTCTTGAGCCTAAGTAATTAAGCCTCACCTAGTTCACACCTAGAAAAACTATGGGAGGACCTCAGCGATGAAGGAGCAATATGGAAAAGAGATCATTCCAGACTTACGATCTCATAGATTAAAATGTTACAGTTAAATTTGGATATTGAAGGTGTGGAAGAGGATAGTGTTGAAGCTACAATTTCAAAAGATGGTAATGTGCAAGTAGGAAGCCTTCCAGACATAGATTGGAATAGGGTAGAGGAAGATGATATAAAACTGAGGGCTCGAACTATTTTAGAAGTCACAAAAAGCTAGTTTTCAGGGAGGAAAAAGAAGGAAACTGTGAAACCCCCTCTTGGAAAATCTAGCACAAAGTCAACCTTTAAAAATGTAAAACATACTTCATCTAATGCATCTCATGTGGTTTCCAATGCAGGGAAGGTTATGTCAACTAAGAAAAAGGTGCCTTCAAGTAGACATCCTACTTTGAAGAGGTCAAGACTGAGAACAAGATCAGAGAAACATTCAAAAATGGTGGCCTTAGGACTTGATTACTTGAATGTTGAAATTGAAGATGGGGATATCTCATTTCCACCAGATGAGACAGAAAAAGATCAAGAAACTCTTATCATCACTACAGAGGTTTCTCAGGTTGAAAGTACTCCAGCCAAAATGCTTGATAATCGGATCGTTTCTAGTTCGATTCCTCCCTGGCTGACTAAAACAGTAAAAAGCAAAAAAACTTACAAACCTCTTGCGTAACCCATGAAGGAAATTGTTACCAAGTATGCTACTTGGACTCCTAAAGTGAAAATCAACTGGAAAGGTGACTATGGAAATAGCCACTTTCAAATCAAAGGAAGGGATTCAAGAACTGGAAGCTGAAGATTTTGAGATCACAAAAATGGAACTCGAGGTTCTAAATAGAGATTCTAGGGACCATCTGTTTAAATTCTCAGCCGATCACATGCTAGGGTAGTCACAAAAGGAGGGAAGGGAGAAACACAAGTTGAAGCAGCTAGTTTCCACTATGGAAAAATTCCTTTCCTCGCTTACTGATGATGGGGTACTTTCATTGGCTCAATCTTCACAGGATTTCGATCCAAATATAGTTGAGAATCAAAAATTGGTGAAACAAGTGTAGCAAGGTAGAGCTCTAATGGAGGTTGTCACATCCTAGGTAAATAACATGGTCGCTGAAGGAAGTGCCTTCATCCATGAATTCATTTCTACCAGTCTGCATGGAGAGGGTTACTTGGTGAGATTCAAATGTTGGTTTCGAGTTGGGAGGTAGAAGAAGCAAAGTGTGAGGAAATCGTATTTCAGGTTCAGGAAATACTGAGCTATAGTGTGACTAAGTTTTTGGTTGAAAACCTGATGAAGCTGTTTATTCCATGTATGCTCTTCATTTTAAAATAGAACTTCGGATGGAAGCATACACTGTTCAAAGCTATGATCTCACAAGCCAAGGAAAATGGAAAAGGAAGTCCTGGATATGCACGCGGATGCTCTGAAAGATATAAAATTGTGAACCCCTCAAGCATTCTACAAATTGATGAAGGTAGCAGGGATGCAGATGCTATGGTTAAGGTCTTCACTAACACCATGTGTTCCCTCGAGGAGAATGATTGTGTTAAAAGTCCAAGACTTCACTAGAATTGCCAACATGGAGTCCATGTTGCTATTAAACAGGGGGAATTTATTGAAACAAGCGGAGAGAATCAAGGAACTAAGATGGGAGAAGAATGCAACCCGGGTGAAGCTGATAGCTTAAAGAAATTACATATCTAGTCGGCCCAAGAGTTGGTGAATGTATTTCAGTCATGGAAACTTGTGAAGATTTCCACATTAGATGAACCTAGAAAGAAGCTCGTAGTTCTCAGGATAGTTTTTCTTAGTTTTATGTTTTAAGCAACACGCACATTAAAACTCTATTTTTATTTGTATAACTAGTTTTAAGTGGTTTCTTTTCTATTGTCTGAGAAGCTGAGTTTTTTTGGAGGCTTTCTCAGACATGAAACTATTAATGCTGGGGGCATTAGACTAAAAAGGGGTTAGAAAATAGATATAGATAATAGAAGTAGATATACTTTTCTTTTTTGGAAATATAGATAGATTGCATAGATTTTGTTGTTTGAAACAGCTAATGACTAATTTTTTATTAGACTTTGATATGATCTTTATGAATACATGGATGCTTAGTATGATTTCAATCTTTGAATCAAATCTGGAATATATGGATGGCTTTGGAAATTTGTAAATTTGAATCTGTGCATGTATTATTCATATTCAGTTACTTTTGGTTTCCTTCTAGTTTATTTTCTTAAGTTATTCCTTAGGTTGTAATATTTCTGAAGCATTTAATAGGCCTTAAATTTCCTCATAGATGATTCTTTTAACTGTTAATTCTGTAAATCACCTCATACCCAAGAGTATGTGAGTGATCCTTCTACACTTTCGAGTTAAAAGTGTATAAGTTAATTTCATTATTGATAATTCCTTGGATATCATACAAGGGAGTTGTACCTTAAGAATTCAGAGGGAAGCAACTTCATGTGCTTACCCAACTATTGATAAATAGTTTGTCCTCAAAACATAGAGTCTTTATTTATTGTTATTTAAAAAGAGAAGACAAATCTATTCGCTAACAAATTTTTGGCGACTCTACTAGGGAGAGTCCAGTATTAAATATTAGATTCTCCATTTATTACAATGCTACAAGATGGTGTTTGCCTCATAACGACATGTTTCTTGTGCTTCAACCTAACCTAGAATTCAGAGATACACAAGAAGACATAATCTCAAGCCTTGCTAAAGCAGCATGGAGGTTAGACACAGGTAACCAGCAATTTCATCAAGTCTGAGAAGTGCTTGAGAAGGAAGAAGAAATAGCAAGAGTGACTGAGGGGGAATACAAGTTGCTCGTGAAGCAGTCATAGTAGATAGACTTGCACAAGTCCCAGCAAGAAATTAATGTCTTTCTCAGACATTGAATTGGTAGAAAAGAGATACACAAGAGGTGATAAGAGTAGAGGGTTGGTTTGATGAAGACTTTGAAGCTTTGAGGAATCTTAGTTTCACGCCTGATCTTAATACTCATAAGAAGAAGAAAACTCAAACTTTTAGTAGACCATCTTCACCTCCACCTAGCCCAATTGTTCCACCTCTTTTTCAAGCTATTATAACACCTGGTACTGTGGTACCTATTGTTCTCAATATTCAGCCCTTGAATTTCCAATTACCTAATATGGGAAGCCAATCAACCATGGTGTCAGAATATTGGCCCATTAAACTTAGGAGTTAATCAACTTGCAAACTTGCCTAGTGATCAGGTCCTACCCAAGTTCAATGGAGATGGGAAAGTGACCTCTGATGATCATTTAAGTGCTTTTCATACTGCTTGTGGTGTTATAAGTGTTCCCACTGAAGAAGTTGCAGTAAGACTTTTTGTTAGAACTTTGGTTGACATAGTGGCCGACTGGTTCAGTCATTTACCCAATGGCTCAATTAGAAGCTGGAATGACATGAAAACTACTTTTGAAAGAAGATTCAAGACCCCTGATAATGAGATTTCTTTATTGCTCCAGCTTAGCCAAATGAAGAAAGAGATACACGAACCTATGCGGGAGTTCGTAGCTAAGTTTAATAGAATCCTGCAAAGGATACCAACAAATTCTGCACCTAGCGATGAAAATAAGAAGATTTTCTTCTTAAACGCAATTCCTCCTGACATAAGCTTTCACTTGTTAAAAGATGGTGTGGCCAACTTATTAGCTACCCAAACACAGGCTATTCAGCTAGAAGATACTTTCATAATAGCTGGGAAGTGGAAGAGAGAGGTTCAGGCTCTAGGAAATACTTCTTCTACGACAACAGATCCTCTAATGCAAAGGTTAATGGATGACATGGCTATGCTCAAGAGACAAAAAAAATAAGGTGAGTTCTCCATATCAGTCCCCTTATCAGGATGTTAGTTGAAGACAATATAATTGACCTTCAAGAAAGACTCCTCTCCTGCCGAGTTCACAACCTAGGTTGTAGATTGAACCCACACCCATAGAAACAATGTATTCCTTTCATCTAACAACTAATCACGATGGTGAATCTTGTCCGGATTGGTTAAGGTGTCTTCAAATCAATGCCACAAAGGATACCATTGAAATAGAAGAGGTTCAAGAGGAGAAGGATTTGCCTAATATTGGTCTATCTAGTTCCTTTTATTTAGAGTATGAGTCGGGCTCTGACAGAGGGGGAAGTGTCTTGGCCACCTTGCAAGATCCTGCTTGTGCGATCTTGAAAAGAAATCAAAGAACACATAAGTTTGTCCCGGGTTTGATTGCTGCTAATGCTGATGCTAGGTGCAAAGAAGCTAGAAGTGGGGAGGCTCCTACAGTTCCAAAGGGCCCTGAAGTAAAGATTTTACCAAGAGGTAGTTCATCTTCTTCTTCTTCATTTGATTTTGTTGAATTCTGTAAAACAAGAACAATCTCCATTTCCCCTACAAAATACCTTAAAATGAACCCTAAAGAACTAGACAAACTGGTCTAGTATGTTAAAGGAGAGTCAAGTTCGAACCCCAAAATAGAGAAATCCCTTGTATGTGAGGTGACTGCAGTTGAAGAACCCCTAGTTTTCAAACCCCAGGATACTCCACAGTCTCTTGAAGAATGTCCTTTGGTTAATTCCATTGAGAGTGAAATAGAAGAAAGAAAGCCAAATCCCTTCTATATCTCCTTACTGCTAAATGTCCAAAAACTCAGTAATTGCATTATTGACTCTAGTGCGTCAGATAATATCATGCCAGCCCTGGTAGCTAGAGCCCTTGGTCTTACTTTGACTAAAACTTATGGTCATTGTTATTCTATGGATGGGAAACAAGTATCGTTAATGGGTCAGGTCAAAGATGCCCAAGCCGTTCTTACTGCTTACCCTGACAAGCATCTGAAATTAACTATTCTAGTACTAGATATCCCAGCCAGCTATGGCATGTTGCTTAGTAGAACATTTTGCAAAGATTTAGGAGGCGACATTAAGATGGACTGGTCAGAGGCCATGATTCCAGTTGGTAAAAAGAAAGTAAAACTTGAACCTGAGCCTAAAAATAAGTATATTGTGGTGCCCTCAGACAACCCAAAAGCTCAAATCCTATATGAGGAGTACCATTTTGGTAATTATGTTATTCTGGCTGTTCTCGGAGAAGATGGTGAAATTTCTCCTCAGAAAGAAGAAGATATATGGGAGATGGAGTTCGATGGTAGCTATTCTAATTCAAGTTTTGGTGCAGGGGTAGTTCTTTTCCTCCTAATAGAGAGTGTATCCCTCTTTCCTTCAAGTTAGATTTCAAAAATACCAATAATATTGCAAAGTACGAAGCCTTACTCTTGGGATTGGAGAAGGCAAAACTAAGGGGAGTCAAGAAGTTGATAGTGAGGGGTGATGCGGAGTTAATTGTGAAGCAAGTGAAAGGACAATTTGCTGTCAAGAATGAAAGGTTAAAAAATTATAGAAATTTGGTATGGGATGAGATGGACTTTTTCGATGCCTTTTCCATAGAATTTATACCAAGAAATCAAAACACCAAAGCAGATGCCTTGGCAGTATCCGCTTCATTATTGTTGCCACATCCTGACTTTAAAACTCAAAAGTATCAAATTGAGATGATCTACAAGCTGAAAGTACTCGATAATGTGGAGTTTTGGCAAGTTTCTGATAATGATTCTCAGCTTAAGGATTTCTTGGAGTGTGTTGTAGGTTTTTTTGATGTATATTTTGAAGGATCTAACAATGTTTGTAAAGAAATCTATGAAGATGTTGCAAGTAGTGAAGGAGTGATCCAGCTGAAGGGTAATAAGATCCCCAAGGGCCTTGTATCTCTAGAACATTTTTTTAGAAGAAAAGATGACAGTATTGTTAAGGAGAAGATATCCCATGTAAATAATGCCAAGGAGTATGACAAGATTGACATAGGAGAGCAAGATAATCCAAGATGGATTTCTATTGGTCTGACTTGTACTATGTCTAAGAAAGAAGACTTGAAGAGGTTGCTCATGGAGTACAAAGATGTTTTTTCCTAGGGGTATGAAGACTTAAAGAACTTCAGGGGAGGTCAATTTGAGCATAAAATCCCTTTGAAACCTAGTGTTACTCCTTTTCGCCAGAAACTAAGGAACTACAATCTGAAAGTGTCGGAGGCCATATTAAAGAAAGTTGAAAAATGGCTATAGGAAAGAATTCTCTATCCTATCCACCATTCGACTTGGATTGCCAACATAGTTCCTATGAGAAAAAATAACGGAGAAATAAGGGTTTGTGTAATTTCTGTAACCTGAATCAAGCAAGTCTAAAAGATAACTATGCTCTACCTGTAATGGAGCATGTCCTTCAAGTTGTTTCGGGATCTGAAGTCATGTCTATGCTAGAGGGTTATTCCAAATACAATCAAATCAGTGTAGCATGGGATGATCAACACAAAATAGCTTTCATCACCCCATGGGGAACTTATGCATATAAATGCATGCCCTTTGGGCTGATCAATGTGGGTGCCACTTTCCAAAGGGCAATGAACTCCTCTTTTGAGGATCTCCAAAATAAAATCATAGTGGTGTATTTAGATAATCTCACTATATTTTCTAAGAAGAGGAATCAACATTTAAAAGATCTTGAAATAGTGCTTTTGAGATGTAGGAGTCACAATATATATCTGAACCCTAAAAAGTCAACATTCTTTGTGGAGGAAGGAAAACTACTAGGTCGTATAGTCTCAAAGAATGGTATTCAGATTGATCTTGAAAGGGTTAAAGTGATTCAAAAGCTTAGCTTTCCATTAAGTAGAAGTGGATTGAAGTCCTTTTTCAGCCAGGTGAATTTCCTGTGTGCTTTTGTTCCTAAATTCGCAGAAATTACTTAACATATGATTGATATGATGAGTGAGAAAATTCCTTTTAAGTTGAATGATAATGGTCGCAAAGCTTTCAAAGACATTAAGGATGTGATATCTCAAGCACTTGTGTTGAACATTCCTAATTTCAAAAAGGATTTTATCATATATTGTTACGCTTCTGAGCACATACTGTTTGGTATATTAACACAGAAAGATGAGAAAGGACAAGAAGCACCCATAGCTTTCATGAGCACACCTCTAAAAAGGCATGAGCTCAATTACTCCCAGATGGAAAAACATGCCTTTGCCATGGTGAAAGTGGTGAAATAGTTTAGGTATTATATTTTGCATTCCCATTGTACAGTCCTCATACCTGATACCACGGTGAAGAGTATTTTGACTCAGAAGGAGATTGGTATGAATAACAGAGCTATTTGGATAGTGAAAATTCAAGAATATGACTTAATGATTGTAGACACCTAAAAATCCTTTAGAAAATAAATTATTTTTATTTTCTGAAAAATCCCTGATGACATCATCATTTATTAATTAATTATTTATTTAATTTATTTATTTATTTTTATGTCATTAAATCCCTTTACCTTAATTAAAAATATTTAATTAAGGAATCCCTCCCAAAAATATTTAAATCTTATTTAAACATTATCTCTTTATTTATTAATTATTTAATTAATAAATTGACCAAAAATCTCAAAATAAATAATTTATTTATTTTTTGACCAAAACTTGGCCAATTTCCTTAAGACCACTAACCTCTTCCAGAATCTTCTAATCCTTCTTTAATTTCGATTAAAGGCTAAACCCATCCTTTCTAACCCTAATCTCAACTCAAAATATTTAATTAAGATTAAATATTTAATTTTCATATTTATTAAATATATTTTAATAAATATTCCCAAAACCAAAAGCCTTCGGAATGAATAAACATTTATTCCATAAAACCTAAGAAAACTCTAGACTCTTCTAGAAACTTCTCAACCCAACCTCTTCACCCATCCTAATCCTAAAATCCCCTAATCCTAATCCTAATCCTAATCCTCCCCCTAACCTTGTCACATTCCCTAAACAAGGTTAGTCAACTCCTAAGCTTGACCCAAAGTCAACAAACTTCTAGAGGCTTCTCTTACATGCATTGAAGGCATTTAAGGCCTCCTTATCCCTCTTACATGCATTTATGGTGCATTTAAAAAGCCCCTCACCCCTTTCTTACACCCTTTGACCTTAGGCACATTTCCCAAATTGTGCACATTCCTCCCATCTTTCAACCCAATCCCCTTATGACACTTGTCACAAGGAGATAACCCTTCCCCTAATGAGCCTAAAACTCATTAAAGCTTTTGAGATAAATAAGTCTTTATTTATCTCCTAAATTCCATATTTATCCTTAGAAAGCCTAGACTCTTCTAGAAAGTCTTCATCCTTATCCCCTTGACTCATAAGAATGAATAAACATCAAATCAAATCAAATTCCTTTCATCCATACCATCTGAAGAGTTCTTCCTTCTTCCAGACATCACAGCTATAGAATCTCCCATCCTTCCATCCACCCCCTCTAAAGAGTCCATCCATACATCCCCCGTCACTCTATCCACACAAAACCTACCATGTCAGGATCTTGTCCAAAAGCATGTTGAAATACTCATAGAAGAAGATCAAGATCCAATCCCTTCACTTCCCCCATCACATGTTCTATTGCTTCCATCACCCCCAATCCAAAATCCTACAATCCAAAGTCTTCCAATCGAAGATCCTACAATCCCTTTTCCTCCATCTCAAGATCTATTACTATCTCCCAATCCCAGTCAAGACCCCATCATCCCATCCTTTCCTCTTGAGGATCCTCCAATCCAAACTATCCAGCTGCTAGCACTCTATCCTCTTAATCCACTTACATTTGTTAGAGGCAGCCCACTTGAAGCAGAAGCAATAAGCTCTATATCTTCCATCAGGGAACTAGAAACTAGATGTTTATCATATTCCCCAAGTTAGAAATATCCTTGTTTGGATAAAATGCTCAAGAAATGGAATTATCAAGGCAAAGGCCTAGGCATCCATGAACAAGGAAATCTGGAGCCTATCCAAGACAAGAAACATTCAAAGTTATGTGGCATTGGTCACACATCAGAAGAAGACACTTCCTCCAGAAATGTTGGTACAGCTAAAGCTAAATTCAAGCCTCCTTCCAAACCCACCATCACATCTTCCAAAGCATACAACGCCATTCCTCCTCCTCCATTGTTACAACCAAAGACAACCTATCACATTCCTCCTTCATCCTCCAAATCCATTTTGGGTCCCTATGTCCTGAAATCTTCCAGCACATATCCTCTACATACCCAATCCATTTTGGGACCCTACATCCCAAAATATCATCCCCCATCTTATCCTACTCAGTCTTTCATCCAAAATTCAAACATCCCTAGTTAGGATCAACAAAGGCACATGCCCACATATCCTATCTACCAATCTCCTTCGATCTCTCCATCCATATTTCCTCCATCCCGCACATCTCCTCATATTCACTCCGATGCTCCCCACAATTTGGATGCCATATCCAATATGCATAAAGGGAAATATCCACAAAAATCCAAAGATTGCCATGTCCAGTCTAAATGACATGGTCAACCAAAGCAAAATACAATCAAGCAATCCAATGCATCCCAATGGTCGCAAAGGCCCAGCAAAGCACAAGCAAAATCCACTACATGGCCACAAAGGCCTAGCAAAGAAAAAGCAAAATCTGATGCATACCAATGGCCACAAAGGCCCTCCAAAGCTAAAGCAAAAATGATGTGGATCCCAAAGCAAAAATATGTAATGCATCTAAAAGAGACATCTACAATGGCATCCAAAGTTGCTAATCCCCTAGCTACTCAGTTTTATCCTCCATCTCCTAAATCTATTTTGGGTCTCAAAGATTTGAAATCTCCTAGCGTAAATCCTCCATCACATCCACTTCTATCTTCCACGTCCTATCCGCTTCATCCATCTCCCCCGCAACATGTGCCAATGTTGGTCCTGATAGCATCTCCCTATCATGATCACTTTCCATCTTTCCATCCATCTACCCCATCTTATCCATGCCTTTGCATAATCCCTCCATCCCAATAAAGTTGTACCAACATCCTGAGAAATTGAAAAGGCAACAACAAATAAGAAAATGTGAGCAACAAATCAGAAGATTAGTGAAGAAAGATAGCAACACATTAAAAATATTAGAAGGTCAGCATCTAATCAGTGAAAAATCAGAAAATCCATAAAAATTGGAAAAAATCAAAAGAAAAAAAAAAAGAAAAAGAAAAGAAACAGAGAAAAACATTCGTCCTATGGTGAAAACTTGGCAATTCAAGCGCCTTGGACAAGTACCATGGTGAAAACCTGGCAAACAGGCATCATGCGTAGATCCCCCCCAATTCCTTTCTATAGTTGGGGGCCATTCCCTTCTATCACCATCTTATCCAACATCTCCTCCATCCCATTTGTCTCTCACCTCCTTCATCCTCCTTTGGATCTTGATGAAAAAAAACAAAAACAAAGACTACCAGGTATACATGCTTTTGGGCACCTTCTTGGCATCCATCACACTTTTTAGCTACATATCCTCTATCCAATCCATTCATCCTATCTTCCATCTACCTTACTCATCCTCTTGTTGGCAGTTCTTCCATCCAATCATACCCCATGCCTCTGA
Organism: Chamaecyparis obtusa; assembly: GCA_027943335.1. Taxonomy (NCBI): domain Eukaryota; kingdom Viridiplantae; phylum Streptophyta; class Pinopsida; order Cupressales; family Cupressaceae; genus Chamaecyparis; species Chamaecyparis obtusa. Next base: position 666,306 of record BSBK01001497.1, read on the forward strand.
AAATACATGAACTATCCTAAGTAGGGGGCATCTTATTCCTTGGTAACATATTCCTTGGAGACTATCTTTTATCCAAAATCTTCCATCTCCCAAATCCTTAAGCAAATCCACCATCCAATCCTTGAGCATTCCTCTATCCAGATTCCTCAACAGTTCCTCCAGCATCCATCTTTCAATCCTCAAGCAAATCTGCCATCCAATCTCCCCAAGCATTCCTCTATCCAATCCTCAAGCAAATCTGTCATCCAAGTCTCCTAAGCAGTTCCTCCATCCAAATCCAAATCTTCCTCCATCCAAATCTCCTAGTAGTTCCATCATCCTCATCCTAAGCATTTCTTCCATCTTTCCATCACCCAGTATCTTCCCTTGTCATTGGTATCTAGCTATAGGCTACCTTTCATGCAATCCAATGCCATTCATCCATATCCAACCATTCATAGCAGTCTTCTAGCAATCTTCCAATCCTATCCACATCCTCTAGCTATCCAACATCCAAGATCAAGCCAATCCATCCAATTCACATCCTTAGTCTTGTAGCAAGCCTTGATCACAATCCAATCATCATCATTGGGATATGCCCTTCCCAAATCTATGTCATTTCAGGACACATCTTCCGTCAGTCTGTCTTGGCTTTCCAGCCCAACTAGGGCATCATCCTGCATATCTTTGGAGCTTTAGCTTCATCCCCAGGTTCTTTGTAGATCCTAATCTTGAGTCTTGTACAATAGCATCAGTCGTGTCTCCACCTAAACTCATTTGTACATATGTGTCTTTAGGACCCATCCTTTGTGTTCAGCCCTTGTCGCTGTCTTGTTGTACATATCCTTGTTAGTCCTGCAATAGTATCTAATAAAAAATCTTGTCCTACCCAACCTCGCACTTCAGCAACATCAATTGTCGACTATCCTTGATCATCATGACCATCTTTGAACTTCATCATTTTCCAATCAGCAACACAACATTCTCCCCATCAGCATCAGGTCCACACAGATGTATGCTTCTATTTTGTCTGACCTAAGCCTAATCACAGGTCCCCTTAGTTGTATCCTCCCTGTCTGACTTAATCTTCCACCAAGCACACCAGGTCCCTGTCGATGTATCCTTCCACACGTTCAGACCAATCTTCCCGCCATCAATCAAATCAAATCTCTCTCCTTGGCAAAGGTTGTCTTTTGGAGTTATCATTTTGGCCTTGGATTTTGTCCTTTGGGTCTTGTTAATCTTTTACAGCTTCTCGTTGTTCTCTACTCAAAGTCACCACGATCCTTTATATCATGGTATGCTACGAATGAGGATAATCTGGGGCAAGGTCTTTTGATCTTTTACTTCTGCCTATGAGTCAGTTGTGTGTTTGTGGTTTCTTCAGCATCGTTTCCACCATGCTTCTTCTTGGGTTCATGCGTGATGCTAGGGCAACCCTGCGTGTCTTTTTAGCGTCGGTCCTATGCAACACTGGTGACAAGGCCTCATGATCCCAGTATCCTTGGCAGGTCTCTAGCATTACTATATTAAACTAGGTTGTGCTCTCTAAAAGATCTAAAGCATGGAGCTTCTCCAAATCCCCTGCATCTTGCATCATATAGATTAATCTTGCATCCTCGTATAGCTGTATCCTACATTTTGCATTCCATCTCATCTTGCATTCACTCATCTTTGCTCTTGGAAGCTTGGTAATTTATCTCCCCTGCTTCCTCAATCGTTCCTTCTCTGTTTCCTTTCGAGAAAATTTCACAACATTTATTCCTTGTGTTATTTTCTCGAGGGGGCACAATCCCTTATTCCTCTAAATTCTAGCCTTGGGCATCTTATTTTTGTTGTCTTTGAAGCCATGCCACTTGCGACATTGCATCAAAGAGGAGCAAAATGTAGACACCTAAAAATCTTTTAGAAAATAAATTATTTTTATTTTTTGAAAAATCCCTGATGACATGATCATTTATTAATTAATTATTTATTTAATTAATTTATTTATTTTTATGTCATTAAATCCCTTTACTTTAATTAAAAATATTTAATTAAGGAATCCCTCCCAAAAATGTTTAAATCTTATTTAAACATTATCTCCTTATTTATTAATTATTTAATTAATAAATTGACCAAAAATCTCAAAATAAATAGTTAATGTTTTCATGTCTTATGCTATTTTTAGTTCATGAACATGTTAGATTAGTCTAATGTTTGAATGTTTCAGCCTTTCAAGATAGGTAACAGGTTCAATTAGAGGGATGTGGGTGTGCTCTCAAATGCATGGAGAGGGATTTATGGTGATGCATAAATGATGAGAAAAGCCTTAAATATGAACTAAGATTAATCCATTAAGCTATTCTAAGATGTGTTAGAAAACATGAAAAACATGAAGAAATCTAACAATTAAGATGTATGCTAAGATGATCTAGCTAAAAATGCTCATGATAACAATGCATAAATGATAAAAACTAAGCTAATTATTTGCTCTTGGAAGGAGGAGTATTTATAAGATTTCCTAATGGCTTGGGTTAGGAGGATAGGTTAGAGTTTGGGGTAAGGTTAGGGGTTGAGTCAAGGGGATAAGGATGAAGACTTTCTAGAAGAGTCTAAGCTTTCTAAGGATAAATATGGAATTTAAGAGATAAATAAAGACTTATTTATCTCAAAAGCTTTAATGAGTTTGAGGCTCATTAGGGGAAGGGTTATCTCCTTGTGACAAGTGTCATAAGGGGATTGGGTTGAAAGATGGGAGGAATGTGCACAATTTGAGAAATGTGCCTAAGGTCAAAGGGTGTAAGAAAGGGGTGAGGGGCTTCTTAAATGCACCATAAATGCATGTAAGAGGGATAAGGAGGCCTTAAATGCCTTCAATGCATGTAAGAGAAGCCTCTAGAAGTTTGTTGACTTTGGGTCAAGCTTAAGAGTTGACTAACCTTGTTTAGGGAATGTGACAAGGTTAGGGGGAGGATTAGGATTAGGGGATTTTAGGATTAGGATGGGTGAAGAGGTTGGGTTGAGAAGTTTCTAGAAGAGTCTAGAGTTTTCTTAGGTTTTATGGAATAAATGTTTATTCATTCCGAAGGCTTTTGGTTTTGGGAATATTTATTAAAATATATTTAATAAATATGAAAATTAAATATTTAATCTTAATTAAATATTTTGAGTTGAGATTAGGGTTAGAAAGGATGGGTTTAGCCTTTAATCAAAATTAAAGAAGGATTAGAAGATTCTGGAAGAGGTTAGTGGTCTTAAGGAAATTGGCCAAGTTTTGGTCAAAAAATAAATAAATTATTTATTTTGAGATTTTTGGTCAATTTATTAATTAAATAATTAATAAATAAAGAGATATTGTTTAAATAAGATTTAAACATTTTTGGGAGGGATTCCTTAATTAAATATTTTTAATTAAGGTAAAGGGATTTAATGACATAAAAATAAATAAATTAATTAAATAAATAATTAATTAATAAATGATGATGTCATCAGGAATTTTTCAGAAAATAAAAATAATTTATTTTCTAAAGGATTTTTAGGTGTCTACATTTTGGCCCTCTTTGATGCGATGCCACAAGTGGCATAGCTTCAAAGACAAGAAAATAAGATGCCCAAGGCTAGAATTTAGAGGAATAAGGGATTGTGCCCCCTCGAGAAAATAACACAAGGAATAAACCTTGTGAAATTTTCTCGAAAGGAAACAGAGAAGGAACAACTGAGGAAGCAGGGAGATAAATTACCAAGCTTCCAAGAGCAAAGATGAGTGAATGCAAGATGAGATGGAATGCAAAATGCAGGATGCAGCTATATGAGGATGCAAGATTAATCTATATGATGCAAGATGCAGGGGATTTGGGGAAGCTCCATGCTTTAGATCTTTTAGAGAGCACAACCTAGTTTAATATAGCAATGCTAGAGACCTACCAAGGATACTGGGATCATGAGGCCTTGTCACCAGTGTTGCATAGGATCGACGCTAAAAAGACACACAGGGTTGCCCCAGCATCACGCATGAACCCAAGAAGAAGCATGGTGGAAACGATGTTGAAGAAACCAGAAACACACAACTGACTCACGAGAAGAAGTAAAAGATCAAAAGACCTTGCCCCAGATTATCCTCATTCGCAGCGTACCATGATATAAAGGATCATGGTGAATTTGAGTAGAGAACAACGAGAAGCTGTAAAAGATTAACAAGACCCAAAGGACAAGTTCTAAGGCCAAAATGATAACTCCAAAAGACAACCTTTGCCAAGGAGAGAGATTTGATTTGATTGATGGTGGGAAGATTGGTCTGAACGTGTGGAAGGATACATCGACAGGGACCTGGTGTGCTTGGTGGAAGATTAAGTCAGACAGGGAGGATACAACTGAGGGGACCCGTGATTAGGCTTAGGTCAGACAAAACAGAAGCATACATCTGTGTGGACTTGATGCTGATGGGGAGAATGTTGTGTTGTTGATTGGAAAATGATGAAGTTCAAAGATGGTCATGATGATCAAGGATAGTCGACAATTCATGTTGCTGAAGTGCGAGGTTGGGTAGGACAAGATTTTTTATCAGATACTACTGTAGGACTAACAAGGATATGTACAACAAGATAGCGACAAGGGCTGAACACAAAGGATGTTTCCTAAAGACACATATGTACAAATGAGTTTAGGTGGAGACACGACTGATGCTATGGTACAAGACTCAGGATTAGGATGTACAAAGAACCCGGGGATGAAGCTCAAGCTCCAAAGATATGCAGGATGATGCCCTAGTTGGGCTGGAAAGCCAAGATAGACTGACGGAAGATGTGTCCTGAAATGACATAGATTTGGGAAGGGCATATCCCAATGATGATGATTGGATTGTGATCAAGGCTTGCTACAAGACTAAGGATGTGAATTGGATGGATTGGCTTGATCTTGGATGTTGGATAGCTAGAGGATGTGGATAGGATTGGAAGATTGCTAGAAGACTGCTATGAATGGTTGGATATGGATGAATGGCATTGGATTGCATGAAAGGTAGCCTATAGCTAGATACCAATGACAAGGGAAGATACTGGGTGATGGAAAGATGGAAGAAATGCTTAGGATGAGGATGATGGAACTACTAGGAGATTTGGATGGAGGAAGATTTGGATTTGGATGGAGGAACTGCTTAGGAGACTTGGATGACAGATTTGCTTGAGGATTGGATAGAGGAATGCTTGGGGAGATTGGATGGCAGATTTGCTTGAGGATTGAAAGATGGATGCTGGAGGAACTGTTGAGGAATCTGGATAGAGGAATGCTCAAGGATTGGATGGTGGATTTTCTTAAGGATTTGGGAGATGGAAGATTTTGGATAAAAGATAGTCTCCAAGGAATATGTTACCAAGGAATAAGATGCCCCCTACTTAGGATAGTTCATGTATTTTCAGAGGCATGGGGTACGATTGGATGGAAGAACTGCCAACAAGAGGATGAGGAAGGTAGATGGAAGATAGGATGAATGGATTGGATAGAGGATATGTAGCTAAAAAGTGTGATGGATGCCAAGAAGGTGCCCAAAAGCATGTATACCTGGTAGTCTTTGTTTTTTGTTTTTTTCATCAAGATCCAAAGGAGGATGAAGGAGGTGAGAGACAAATGGGATGGAGGAGATGTTGGAGAAGACGGTGATAGAAGGGAATGGCCCCCAACTACACAAAGGAATTGGGAGGGACCTACGCATGATGCCTATTTGCCAGGTTTTCACCATGGTACTTGTCCAAGGCGCTTGAATTGCCAAGTTTTCACCATAGGACGAATGTTTTTCTCTTTTTCTTTTCTTTTTTCTTTTTTTTTGTCTTGATTTTTCCAATTTTTATGGATTTTCTAATTTTTTCGCTGATTAGATGCTGACCTTCTAATATTTTTGATGTGTTGCTATCTTTCTTCACTAATCTTCTGATTTGTTGCTCACATTTTCTTATTTGTTGCTACCTTTTCAATTTCTCAGGATGTTGGTACAACTTTATTGGGATGGAGGGATTATGCAAAGGCATGGATAAGATGGGGTAGATGGGAGATATGGTGGTAGAAATTGTTTGGATGGAAAGATGGAAAGTGATCATGATAGGGAGATCCTATCAGGACCAACATTGGCACATGTTGCGGGGGAGATGGATGAAGCGGATAGGACGTGGAAGATAGAAGTGGATGTGATGGAGGATTTACGCTAGGAGATTTCAAATCTTTGAGACCCAAAATAGATTTAGGAGATGGAGGATAAAACTGAGTAGCTAGGGGATTAGCAACTTTGGATGCCATTGTAGATGTCTCTTTTAGATGCATTACATATTTTTTCTTTGGGATCCACATCATTTTTGCTTTAGCTTTGGAGGGCCTTTGTGGCCATTGGTATGCATCAGATTTTGCTTTTTCTTTGCTGGGCCTTTGTGGCCATGTAGTGGATTTTGCTTGTGCTTTGCTGGGCCTTTGCGACCATTGGGATGCATTGGATTGCTTGATTGGATTTTGCTTTGGTTGACCATGTCATTTAGACTGGACATGGCAATCTTTGGATTTTTGTGGATATTTCCCTTTATGCATATTGGATATGGCATCCAAATTGTGGGGAGCATCGGAGTGAATATGAGGAGATGTGCGGGATGGAGGAAATATGGATGGAGAGATCGAAGGAGATTGGTAGATAGGATATGTGGGCATGTGCCTTTGTTGATCTTGACTAGGGATGTTTGGATTTTGGATGAAAGACTGAGTAGGATAAGATGGGGGATGATATTTTGGGATGTAGGGTCCCAAAATGGATTGGGTATGTAGAGGATATGTGTTGGAAGATTTCAGGACATAGGGACCCAAAATGGATTTGGAGGATGAAGGAGGAATGTGATAGGTTGTCTTTGGTTGTAACAATGGAGGAGGAGGAATGGCATTGTATGCTTTGGAAGATGTGATGGTGGGTTTGGAAGGAGGCTTGAATTTAGCTTGAGCTGTACCAACATTTCTGGAGGAAGTGTCTTCTTCTGATGTGTGACCAATGCCACATAACTTTGGATGTTTCTTGTCTTGGATAGGCTCCAGATTTCCTTGTTCATGGATGCCTAGGCCTTTGCCTTGATAATTCCATTTCTTGAGCATTTTATCCAAACAAGGATATTTCTGACTTGGGGAATATGATAAACATCTAGTTTTTGGTTCCCTGATGGAAGATATAGAGCTTATTGCTTCTGCTTCAAGTGGGCTGCCTCTGACAAATGTAAGTGGATCAAGAGGATAGAGTGCTGGCAGCTGGATAGTTTGGATTGGAGGATCCTCAAGAGGAAAGGATGGGATGATGGGGTCTTGACTGGGATTGGGAGATAGTAATAGATCTTGAGATGGAGGAAAAGGGATTGTAGGATCTTGGATTGGAAGACTTTGGATTGTAGGATTTTGGATTGGGGGTGATGGAAGCAATAGAACATGTGATGGGGGAAGTGAAGGGATTGGATCTTGATCTTCTTCTATGAGTATTTCAACATGCTTTTGGACAAGATCCTGACATGGTAGGTTTTGTGTGGATAGAGTGATGGGGGATGTATGGATGGACTCTTCAGAGGGGGTGGATGGAAGGATGGGAGATTCTGTAGCTGTGATGTTTGGAAGAAGGAAGAACTCTTCAGATGGTATGGATGAAAGGATGGAAGGTTCTGTAGTTGTGATGGCAGGAAGAAGGGTGAACTCATGAGGCTCATTAGATATGCTTTGGATAATACTAGGAGGAGGTGATGTTGGTGGGGATTGGATGAAAAATTCAGATGGAAAGGACTCAATGATGCTAGGAGATGGAAGAGGATCAATGTATGGAAGATAGATGATAGATGGGAGTGATGGATGGGCCTCATAAATGATGGCTTCACATGAAGTTTTGAGATGGTTTGGATCTTCAACTATAGGAGTGGGATTTGTTGTTGGCTTCCTTGTGAAACTCCTTGGAAACTTTCATGGTGAAGAAGGATTGGAATGTGGAGGAGATGGAGAGCTAGGATAGTTCTCATATGAAGATGGGGTGGAAGATTGTGAACTTTCTTGAGGGGATGATGGTGTAGACGAGGAGTTGGAGGATGGTGGGTTGGGAGAAAGGATTGGAAGACTTGGTTTTTAGTTTTGAGAATGATTTGGAGGATAAGTAGATGGAGGATTCGGATAAAGGATGGGAAGACTAGGATTTTGGATTTGGGGGTGATTTGGAGGATGAGTAGATGGAGGTTTTAGATAAGGGAAGTAGCGTGAAGTGTTTCGAGGGAATGGTGGTGATTGGGATATGACTATAGTAGGAGATGGAGGTATGATGGATGCATATGGAGGATGTGTAGGTTTAAGATAGGGATAAGGTGTGGATGGATAAGATAATGGATTTGCCTTGCCAAGGACATGAAAGGGAGTGCTAGTGGATAAGCGTGAAGGCATGATAGGATATTTTGGAGGAATGATTGGATGCTGGGGGATGTTTGGAGCAAACTTGCTAAGATTTTAAAAATATGCATCATGATCTACAAGACTTTCATCATCTTTAGGATAGGATGGATTGAGGGGAGAGACATAATAACCAAACTCATCATAATAGTTTTGAGACATGCTGACTTGTGGATGAGTCAGATATGAATGAAGGATGAAGATGGATTGGAAGACTAAGACTCAGATTGGGATGACTGACAGGATCATACTAGGAATGGATTTGGCTTAAGATTGGAAGAAGACTGACTCTAGAGGAAGACAGACAAGGGGATGGGGGATGACCAAGATGACTCTACTAACCTAAGATAGGAGGAAAGGATGACAAGACTGGATTGAATATGACTGGAAGACCATGTTTTGAGATTCTGAAAGCTTTGGACATTTTTTGGATTTTGGGAGGACTTGGACTGACATGGCTATTTTGAGTATCTTTGAACCAAGTTGTAGATCAGTTTGATGTTTTTTTCAATGGCAAAGGATAGATTTCAGTAAAGATTTTAGAAAAGCAATCTCCACAAGGGACAAAGAAACCTTGTGGGATACAAACAAGATAACTGACTCTGATAAAGCTTTGAAAAGTGTATGTTTCAACAAGTGTTTTCACGGAGCTTCTGACTGTCAAGCACTTCAAGCAGATCTACCTAAGGAAGGTGAGTATCAAAATCGCTTGCCCATAGCTTGGTACCCCCTAGAAGGGAATACAAATGGTGAGTAATCTTGAGGTGACCCGATAAACCCCTTGGAATCGGTCCTTGCACAAGGATTTTGATACTTTCGGATGTAGATAGGGTAGCCTCTATTTTATCAGGTTTTTAGTAGTTTCGTGGAGTCTCCATACCCGGTTATGCTGACCGCCTATGACTCACTTAAGAGCCTAGCCAACAATGCTAGGGGAGGAATATTTACCTTTCCCCAGATATTTGTATTTGGCACAAAATGCCTGTGGATTAGGAGATATAAGTGAGTACTTTTTGCCTTCACTTTATTTATATACTGGCTGGGGGGGATACCGGTTTGAGGTCATTCTTTGAGGAGGAAGCACTTTTCTCCCTGGACAGGCCTCACTAAAAGTAGAACAAGTGAACTTGTCCGAGTTCAAATGTTCTACGTTGCTTACTTTAACAAGGATTATACAAAAAAATGTAAAGCGCCTAGATGCACATCAAGCAAGTTGTTCTTTTTTTTTTTTTCAAATTGATTAAGTGTTGTTTAAAAAAAAACCTTTGAAATTGAAGACACAAGTGCTGAAGGTTTGATTTGTTCTTTCTCCAAAAGATAAATGATTTGAGCGATTGCAAGTTCTTTCCTTTGAGCATTCAAGATTGAGTGAGCGTGTTGATTTAGAACTTTGAAAGTGCTTTGTTTTAACCTTAGATCATTCAAGATTGAGTTTGTTTGAACTGAAATACAACAAGGAAGGAATAGGGATGCTTTTCTTTCCAATTTAGATCATTCAAGATTGTGTTTGATTTTCAAAATGAAAATGACATTTTAGGACCTAAGTTCATTCCTTTAGTTTCATTCAAGATTTTGTTTTGAATTTTTTTTTTAGACCCCAAGGCAAAGTTCCTAGATTTAGTTTGATGCATGAATTGGAAAAACATTCAAGACTTTGCCACAAAAAGATGTTAGAATTTCTAGGACTGATTTTCGGAACCCATTTTAGATTTTAAGATGCAAATTTGAGATTCTTTTTAAGTACCCAAAGCTTTCAAGTGTTCCTAATTTTTGCATGAATGCATCTAAAACCTTGATGTTGCAAGGATGCAAATGCTTTGATTAATTTTTCTTGTTTATTAGAACAAATTTTGAAAATTTTAGTCCTTAATGCATTCAACAATGATTTGGGGATTCATTTTAAGCACTAAACAAGGTGTGTATGATTTTGCTTCCTTAAACATTTTTTTTGTTTTGTTTTTTTTTTATAAAAAAATTTGCCATGATCCTGCAAGAAGAAGAAGAAGAAGTAGATAGAATAGAAGAAGAATATAGACAAGAAGAGGAAGAAGAATTCTAAGTGCTTCGTCCACCTATAAGCTTGAAAAATCAGAATATTTGCAAAGAACCCGTGAAGTGGGTCCCACCGGGCGTGCCAGAATATAGACTATGATTTTGAACCTGTTACCTATCTTGAAAGGCTGAAACATTCAAACATTAGACTAATCTAACATGTTCATGAACTAAAAATAGCATAAGACATGAAAACAAAACCAAAGCCACCTCAAGATTGTTGCTAAAAACAAGTGCTATAGAGCAAATGTTTGATTTGCTTCAATTAGAGGGATGTGGGTGTGCTCTCAAATGCATGGAGAGGGATTTATGGTGATGCATAAATGATGAGAAAAGCTTGAAATATGAACTAAGATTAATCCATTAAGCTATTCTAAGATGTGTTAGAAAACATGAAAAACATGAAGAAATCTAACAATTAAGATGTATGCTAAGATGATCTAGCTAAAAATGCTCATGATAACAATGCATAAATGATAAAAACTAAGCTAATTATTTGCTCTTGGAAGGAGGAGTATTTATAGGATTTCCTAATGGCTTGGGTTAGGAGGATAGGTTAGAGTTTGGGGTAAGGTTAGGGGTTGAGTCAAGGGGATAAGGATGAAGACTTTCTAGAAGAGTCTAGGCTTTCTAAGGATAAATATGGAATTTAAGAGATAAATAAAGATTTATTTATCTCAAAAGCTTTAATGAGTTTGAGGCTCATTAGGGGAAGGGTTATCTCCTTGTGACAAGTGTCATAAGGGGATTGGGTTGAAAGATGGGAGGAATGTGCACAATTTGGGAAATGTGCCTAAGGTCAAAGGGTGTAAGAAAGGGGTGAGGGGCTTCTTAAATGCACCATAAATGCATGTAAGAGGGATAAGGAGGCCTTAAATGCCTTCAATGCATGTAAGAGAAGCCTCTAGAAGTTTGTTGACTTTGGGTCAAGCTTAGGAGTTGACTAACCTTGTTTAGGGAATGTGACAAGGTTAGGGGGAGGATTAGGATTAGGATTAGGGGATTTTAGGATTAGGATGGGTGAAGAGGTTGGGTTGAGAAGTTTCTAGAAGAGTCTAGAGTTTTCTTAGGTTTTATGGAATAAATGTTTATTCATTCCAAAGGCTTTTGGTTTTGGGAATATTTATTAAAATATATTTAATAAATATGAAAATTAAATATTTAATCTTAATTAAATATTTTGAGTTGAGATTAGGGTTAGAAAGGATGGGTTTAGCCTTTAATCAGAATTAAAGAAGGATTAGAAGATTCTGGAAGAGGTTAGTGGTTTTAAGGAAATTGGCCAAGTTTTGGTCAAAAAATAAATAAATTATTTATTTTGAGATTTTTGGTCAATTTATTAATTAAATAATTAATAAATAAGGAGATAATGTTTAAATAAGATTTAAACATTTTTGGGAGGGATTCCTTAATTAAATATTTTTAATTAAGGTAAAGGGATTTAATGACATAAAAATAAATAAATTAATTAAATAAATAATTAATTAATAAATGATGATGTCATCAGGGATTTTTCAGAAAATAAAAATAATTTATTTTCTAAAGGATTTTTAGGTGTCTACAATGATAAAGCCAACCAATTTGGTAAGAGGGAAAGGTTTATGCAAGCTGATAGCAGAAAATGATCACCCGTTTAAGAAAATTGATGAAGTACCCATGGCATTACTTGTTAGTCTAACTGATTCCTAATTTTCAGACATGGCCTATTTTCTTACTTATGGTGAGTGTCCTGGTCATTTAAACCCTAAGGAGAGGCGTAACCTAAAGTTAAAAGCAAGTAAATATGTGATATCCCAGGGGATGTTATACAAAAGGGGCATTGATGGAACCTTTCTAAGATGTGTGGATGGTGAACAACAGAAAGAACTTTTGAAGGTGTTTCATGATGAGGCTTGTGGAGGCCACTATTCTTCAACTGTGACTGCATTTAAGATTCTTTGGAATCAGTTTTATTGTCCCAGCATGTTCAAGGATGCATACCAGTATGTTCACAATTGTGAGAAATGTTAGCTTTTTACTGGGAGACCTCATCTTGCAGCCCTACCTCTTAAACTAGTGATTGTTGATGAACCTTTCAAACAATGGGGAATAGAGTTTGTTGGTCCTTTAAACCCACCATCTAGTGTTGGACATGTTTATATTCTTACGACCACTGATTATTTTACTAAGTGGGTGGAAGAAATTCCCACTAAGAAAGAAAACTCTCAGGTTGTTTGTGATTTCCTTCCAAATTACATTTTTGTCAGGTTCGGTGTACCTATTAAGATAGTAGCAGACAATGCTACATACTTTTCCTCTGAGGAGATCTCGGCTTTCTATTATGAGCATGGAATTTCTCTAGCACATTATTTTGATTTCTTTTTGTAAGGGAACGGTCAAGAAGAATCTAGTAATAAGAACTTGGTAATAATCATGAAGAAGTTGATGGATGATAATCCCAAGGAGTGGCATAAGAAGTTGTTTGAAGCCTTGTGGGTAGATCAAACCACTTTGAAAAGAGCAATTGGAATGGCCCCCTTTGAACTGGTATACAGGATAGGAGCACATGTCTCTTTGCCTTTAGAACTCTCCTCAACTAAGCTTCAAGCTGTCATTGAAGATCAATACTTTAAAGATCCTCTGGAGAAATGGGTTATGCATTTGAGTAGACTAGAAGAAAAAAGGGAGGAATAAGTAGATCATATCACAAAGTATCAACTGAAGGTGAAGCAGATTTTTGATATGTGGACGCAGCCTCATAACTTTATGGAGGGAGATGAAGTGCTTTTATGGGACAAAAGACGAGCACCTAAAGGATCTCATAGAAAATTTGAATCTTTATGGAATGGGCCATTTATCATCTCTGAAACACTGGGTTCAAATGCTTTCCAATTGTCATATGTTGATGGTGTGAATCTACCTTTTACCTACAATGGGAAGGACCTTAATTTATGCAAGCTCTAGAGTTTGCTTCAGTTAGTTCTTATGTACATAGTAGGTAGTTTCCTAGTTTTCCTTTTTGGTGTGTCGTAGTTGTCTATTTTTCTTTCCCTTTGTTAGTGTTTTCTGTGAAACCAGTTTACCAGAGTTCTCTGCACATTCAACAATATGCAGTCCCCAGTTAGAGCTGATGTTAGGGTCAGTTAGAGTCACCATTGTTGAAGTGTCAAAGACCCTTATAAGTCCACTAAAGTGAAGTTCATTTAATGAATCCCTTTGGCAATCTTTCCGTATAGAAATCCTTCAAAGCGCCCATGACCTTCAAAATTGTGAAGAATCTATCTTTAAATTTGCCAAGTTCAAATCTGGCTTTCCTTTAGATGAACCTTTTCCAAAGCTTATACCCTTCCTGAACCACTTTGAACCACTTTGAACTGGAGTTCAAAGTAGTTTGAAGTAGTTCAATAAATGTTTTATTTTCTAATGATTGTTTTATGCAGGTGGGCCCTGGCCTACGTAAGCTTTGGGTGGTGAACCACTTCAAACCACTTTGAACTCTAGTTCAAATTAGTTCGAAGAGGTTCAATGAGAGTTTGAGGGTAGAATCATTAGTGGAAGGACAAGTGGTGGGACCCATGGAAATGAGTTGGTAGTGAAATGATTAAGTTTTAAAGAGCAACGGTTTTTGATTTGACGGGATCCACGAAGTAAATCAATGAAAGTTTGCCGAGAGGAATTAAGGAGATCTTTGGCATGAGCGAGGGATATTATTCGATGAAAAATTAATTAAGTTATTGAAGGTGGTAGGTTACGAGGACATCCTTTTTTTGCATCATTATTTTTCACATCATTTGAGATTAATGCCTCCGCCTTATGCTCATTTAAGTCTATATTTCTAGGCAATAACCCTCCAAAAAACATAAACAACTTTGTAAGTCTTTCTTTCCTGGTCTTATTTTCTATGGAGTCTCAGCTATAGTGAAGCATTTATTTCAGGTCTGCATGAAATAGGTAGCTTCTACAAGCTTTCTGTTATTTCCTTTTGTTGTTAGATACATTCATTCAAGAGGGGGGGAGCACCTGCGTTTTTATTTCTAGGAAAAAGATGAGGTCTAGTTTACATTTCTTTGGAAATGTTAAAAATATGCACTGCGAGCCCCTATTATCTCAGATACAAACCTGTTAGGAATACAGGTAGACAAAATTGTAGTAGACCTCACAAACCGTGCAGGGGAAGACCAAAGTTTAGAGTTTATGTCGAGTGGACTATTAGAAGCCGCAACATTTCCACCATCAACCGTATGCCCGAAACTAATCTAGCAATGTATAAATAGATATGATGTGAAATCTAAGTGCATTTTGAATTCGGATGGACAAACCCTCATGCCAGTTAATATGGAAACTATTACTGCTGTCTTCAAAATTCTAGAGGAGTCCCTTATTAGTTTTACTCCTACTCAATCCTTGGCTTAATACAGGGAAAATGCAGACAAAAACCAGAGTCATGTGGCTAGGAAATGGACCTGAATTAATTACAAAGGAGGGTCACGGTTGCCTAAGGTTCTTACAAAGGATCACATGAAACGTCACATTCATGACATGATTGTGCTGCTCCATCGAATTAAGGGTTCAAAACATGTTCTTCTTTATGAAGAATGGATGTTTCATTTCATTGAAATAGTCTTAGGAGGGAAACACATTGATTAGGTAGAAATTATTGCTAGTTCACTAAGGGATCAACTCAAGCAAGCCCAGGTCACTAGGCAAAATTTCTATATGTCTTCATACCTGATATATTACTTAGCCTACACACAAGACTTGTCTCCTATACAACATGTTCCCTGGAATGAAGATTTATTTATTTATGAGTATTGCCCTTTGTTAAGGAAGTATAAAATTATGGAAAACTATAGGAGAGTTCATGACATTTTCTTGGGAAAACTATGTCAACAATTGGCAGGCTTTCTAGATCAGAGAGTCTCATTAGAAGCACGAAAATTGATTCAGACTTATGGGAGTCTCTATACTCAGTTTCCCCGCTTTACCTACATCTAGGTCAGAGGTTGTGATGATGAACCTATTAAGCTCCCGAGGTTCACCTTTGACTATTTTATTTTAGAAAAAATTTGTAGGCAGCTATTTGTGGTTGTTAAAAGTGCCTTGCCAGAGGAAAAATGGCTTTTTATGTTTCTAGTAAAGATTGGTAATTTGACTTGCAATAATATGATGGACGCTTCTATAATTGGGAGCAATCTGCTGAGTTTTCATTTGTAGTTCTACAAGATGAGAAGAGGTTTTGATAATAAGGGTTTTGCTAGGTAGGTCTTGAGCCTAAGTAATTACCCCTCACCTAGTTCACACCTAGAAGACTTATGGGAGGACCTCAATGATGAAGGAGAAATATGGAAAAGAGATCATTCCAGACTTACGATCTCATAGATTAAAATGTTACAGTTAAATTTGGATATTGAAAGTGTGGAAGAGGATAGTGTTGAAGCTATAGTTTTAGAACATGGTAATGTGCAAGTAGGAAGCCTTCTAGACATAGATTGGAATAGGGTAGATGAACATAAAATAAAACTAAGGGCTTGAACTATTTTAGAAGTCACAGAAAGCTGGTTGTTAGGGAGGAAAAAGAAGGAAACTGTGAATGCCCCTCTTGGAAAATCTAGTGCAAAGTCAACCTTTAAAAATGTAAAACATACTTCATCTAATGCATCTCATGTGGTTTCCAATGTAGGGAAGGTTACGTCTCCTAAGAAAAATGTGCCTTCAAGTGGACATCCTACTACCAAGAGGTCAAGACTAAGAACAAGATCAGAGAAACATTCACAAATGGCGGCCTTAGGACTTGATTATTTGGATCTCATTTCCACTAGATGAGACAAAAAAAGATCAAGAAAGTCTTATCATGGATACAGAGGTTTCTCAGGTTGAAAGTACTCCAGCCAAAACACCTGATAATCTGATGGTTGTTAGTTCATTTCCTCCTTGGCTGACTGAAATGGTAAAAAGGAGAAAAACTTACAAACTTGTTATGTTACCCGTGAAGGAAATTGTTACCAAGTATGATACTCAGACACCTAAAGTGAAAAAGATGAAGACTAATGCTAGACTATCCACTGATCCATCAACTGGAAAGGTGACTATGGAAATAGCCACTTTCAAACCAAAGGAAGGGATTGAAGAACTGGAAGCTGAAGATTTTGAGATCACAAAAATGGAACTCGAGGTTCTAAACAGAGATTCCAAGGACCATCTGTTTAAATTCTCGGCCAATCACATGCTAGGGAAGTCACAAAAGGATGGAAGGGAGAAACACAAGTTGAAGTAGCTGGTTTCCACTATGGTAGAATTCCTTTCCTCTCTTACTGATGATGGGGTACTTCTGTTGGCTCAGTCTTCACAGGATTTCCATCCAAATTCAGTTGAGAATCAAAAATTGGTGAAACAAGTGCAACAAGGTAGAGCTCTAATGGAGGTTGTCACATCCTGGGTAAATAACATTGTCACTAAAGGAAGTGCCTTCATCCATGAATTCATTTCTACTTGTTTGGATGGAGAGTAGTTACTTGGTGAGATTCAAACACTAGTTTTGAGTTGGGAGGCAGAAGAAGCAAAGTGTTAGGCAATCGTATTTTAGGTTTAGGAAATAGAGAGCTATGGTGTGACTAAGTTTTTGGTTGAAAACCTGATGAAGCTGGTTGATCCATGTATGCTTTTCATTTTAAAATAGAACTTCAGATGGAGGCATACATTATTCAAAGCCGTGATCTCACAAGCTAAGGCAATGGAAAATGAAGTCCTGGATATGCACGTAGATGCTCTGAAAGATATTAAAATTGTGAACCCCTTAAGAATTCTACAAATCGATGAAGGTAACAGGGATGTAGATGCTATGGTTAAGTTCTTCATTGATATCATGTGTGCCCTTGGGGAGAATGACATGTTAACAATCCAAAACTTCACTAGAATTGCCAACGTGGAGTCCATGTTGCTATTAAACAGGGGGCAGTTACCAAAACAAGCAGAGAGAATCAAAGAACTGAGATCGGAGAAGAACACAACCCAAGTGAAGCTGATAGGCTTAAAGAATTTACATATCCAGCTGGCCTAGGAGTTGGCGAATGTATTTTGATCATGGAAACTTGTGAAGACCACCACGTTAGATGAACCTGGAAAGAGCTCGTAGTTCTCAAGACAGTTTTTCTTAGTTTTATGTTTTAAGCAACACGCACATTGAAACTTTATTTTTGTTTGTATAACTAGTTTTAAGTGGTTTCTTTTCTATTTTCTGAGAAGCTGAGTTTTTCTAGAGGCTTTCTCAGACATGAAACTATTAATGTTGGGGAATTAGACTAAAAAGGGGTTAGAAAATAGATATAGATAATAGAATTAGATATACTTTTCTTTTTTGGAAATATAGATAGATTACATAGATTTTGTTTTTCGAAACAGCTGGTGACTGATTTTTTATTAGACTTTGATTTGATCTTTATGAATACATGGATGCTTAGTATGATTTCGATCTTTGAATCAAATCTAGAATATATGGATTGCTTTGGAAATTTGTATATTTGAATATGTGCATGTATTATTCATATTCAGTTACTTCTGGTTTCCTTCTAGTTTATTTTTCTTAAGTTATTCCTTAGGTTGTAATATTTCTAAATCATTTAATAGGCCTTAAATTTCCTCATAGATGATTCTTTTAATTTTTAATTCTGTAAATCACCTCCATACCCAAGGGTATGTGAGTGATCCTTCTGCACTTTTAGGTTAAAAGTGTATAAGTTAATTTCATTATTGATAATTCCTTGGATATCATAAAAGGGAGCTATACCTTAAGAATTTAGAGGGAAGCAACTTCATGTGCTTACCCAACTATTGATGAATAGTTTGTCCTCAAAAACATAGTCTTTATTTATTTTTATTTAAAA
Source organism: Chamaecyparis obtusa (assembly GCA_027943335.1). Classification (NCBI taxonomy): domain Eukaryota; kingdom Viridiplantae; phylum Streptophyta; class Pinopsida; order Cupressales; family Cupressaceae; genus Chamaecyparis; species Chamaecyparis obtusa. Next base: position 684,611 of record BSBK01001497.1, read on the forward strand.
AGAGGAAGACAAATCTGTTCACCAACGCTTTTATAGCATGATTACAAATAAAGCATTAAAAGCCCAACATAAAAAGTGCAACAACACAACAAAGAGACAAAAAAAACTAACAAGTCCTCCAAAAAAATGGAGAGAAGGGGACAAAAAATAAATAGGAGGACAACAAGAAGCCAACTAGATAGTCTTCATAAGTTCAGCCGCCTGATCAACCAACATCTGCATATTTTTTGAGGACACCTTAAGCTCCTCAAAATCTTTGTTCTTGTGAATCTCTAGCTTTTTGAAGCTTGATCTAGTCCTTTTACTCGGTCCTTCACCCTCCTTGACCTCCTTGGGCACTTGCTCCCCTTTACCCTGGTCCATCTTGTCCACAAGGATTCTAAAATACTCAGTCAAGGCCTTAAGGATGGAGAAATTTTGTTTAGAAATATTTACAATATTCTTCTCCAGACACACAATACTAGTCTCTATTTTATCCATTCTCTTAAGCAGGTTTCCACCTTTCAAAGTTTCTACCTCTTTCATTTTTTTCTCTATTATAGTGACTTTCTTAGTCAGAATCATTATCCCCTCGGCACTGACAATAACCTCCTCCAGCTCATCAATACTCTATCCCATAGTCTTCTCTCCCAAATTTATTTTTCCAAGAGCCCCAACTTCCCTCTGAAACTGCTAAATTTGGGTTTTCATAGTATTGATGTCATTTTTCATAGTGCTAAGGTTATTAAAGAAAGCAGTACAACCCAGATGATCAAAGTCCTTATTTACATAGGCAGTAAGAGATCCCTACCCTACTCCTATCTTCATTCGCTATGTCCTTCTCAATATTGGCCACATCTTGGGCAATATCCTACATGATATTCTCCTCCACTAGTACATTTTGGTCTAAGTCATCATAATCCCCCATATTAGGTTGATTCTCCGACCACTTATCCTATTTTTCTTGAGCATTCTCCTGTGAGTAAGAGTCATCATCAATAGAGATGACAACCCTCTTACTCACCTTCTTATTCTTGTTCTTGGCTTTGGTGCAACTCCCAATAGTCTCCATATCCTTTTTACCCTTCCCCTTCACACTGCCATCCATACTTTCCTCTTCCTCAGTCTCCATTTCTATAAATGAATCCTCAATCTTTGCCTTCCTTTTTTTCATCTTGGTCAAGGAGCTACAACGCTTGGAAGGTTTTTTGGGTTGAATGGATTCAACCTCTTCATTTGTAGTATCCTCCACAAAGGGCTCCTCTGAGTCCTTTCCATCAGTGTCATAATCTTCAAGGGCCTTCCGATTGAATTGGGACCTCTCAACCTTTTTGGATTTTAACACTTCGATCATAGATTAAAACCATCAAGCCTTAATGATAGACATGGTCATCCTCAAGGCCTTCCTGTAAACTATGTATAGTAGCATCCAAAGAACTTAAAAGATAAAAGGGTAAATTAACTTTAACCCCGTGTCTAAAATGATTCAACAAAATAAGATGATGATTATAGGTTTTAGTGTACCTCCCATCTAGTGTAATGTAGGTAATAAGAACAAAAATAACCAACCTCCATGATCTAGAAATGCACTTAGGACTGCAATAAGAGTTGTCAATATTTACCATTCACTTCCTTTCCTACTTCGTCACCACAAAAACCTCAAGGGCTTTGTCTGAAACCTTCCTGTCTCTATAAAAATTGATCCCTTCAATTTTGAGACCCATTGCCTCAGCAATGATCTCCTTTGTCATCTCCAGACAATGCATTCCCATCATAATTTTCCCTTGTTCTAGGTCTTAAGGAATTATTTGTTAACAACATGCTTACTTCCATACACTCGCTCCAAATAATCTACCACACCCCCGTTCTTCACAATGTTCCAAACCTCCAGATTTTGGTTCCACTCCTTGTAGTTTCCCAGCTCACACCTCTTCTTGCGACCTCTCATGGCTCTTCTACTGCAAGATATCATAAGCTTGAATTTTCTCGCAAAGCCCTATTTCTTAAGCTTGAAGTTACAATTTTACTCTCTAATGCCTAAAAAAACCCATAAAACATGTGAAATTAAGGCAATAATCACATTGTAATCACAACCAAGCCATTCATCTCCTTCACATGGATCCCTACACTTATTACACATTAAAGTAATCTTCATTGATTATTTTTTGTCTTCTTTGAAATCGATCCCTATCGATTAATGATGACCCTTCAGAGGGAAGGATAGTCTAGTCATCCCATTCAATATCCAATTGACTTCTACACGCCACATTAACAGCCTAGTCAGTCACTAAGTTGGTCTCCCTCTAATTGTGGGTAATGACACACACATCAAAAGTCATAATTAGACTTTTTTATTTATTGATGATATTAGAAATTATCCATGAAGGGGTTGTAATATTATTAAGGCAATTAATTGTTGGAGATTTGCCAGCAGGCTAGTACTGACTGTATGTTTGTCATTGATGAAAACATATGGTAAGTAGTATGTGTGGAAGACTTATGAAGTTAGATTTCACTTGCATGGATATGTTATCAACATGATATCATGGGCACAGAGGTTAACTGTTAGTACAAACAGTTATATAGCAACTTGTGTCAGCAGTGTTCTTGACAGAGTAACAGGCAGTGTTCTGTGTATGATTGTCTATATAGTTATCATGGAGCCTTACGCACTTGGATATATGATGAAGAAATATAAGTAATGTTACATTCATGGACAAAAAGTCTCATGATCAGTAGAAGTGAAGTTATGCAGTTGCTATTCACCAATAGCAGTTTTTTGTATTTTTTTAGAAGAGTCGACATAGATTATATTGGTTCTAGAGTTGCACCTATCCTTTGGTATGCGCCCTTGGATTTAAGCTTGGATAAGAGTTATTAATGTTTAGTTAAGATTACATGAAGTAATTCAGCTGGAGGAGAGAGATCCAATTGTTTTGGTAGAGTCGTCAGCATGTAGCATGCATCGACAATTATCTTATTGGACAAGTCCCATAATGTGTTTTGTGCTTAGTAGAGCTAACTAAATTGTTATTGAAGTTTGTTATGGTTTCTCTAATATGATTTCAAGGTGGTTCTAATAGGCTAACTTGATTATATCATTTAGAGGAAAGATATTTATAGGCAGTCATTTGTGATTGCTAGAGTGTGGTTCATAGTTGATTGTGAAGAGTAGAGTAGAGTGTGTGAAGTGTTAAGCCATTTGAAGAAGGTATATCTAACCAAGTAAAGTGTTTTTTCTATACATTAGAACTGATCCAGATAGCAGGTCTAAGCACAATTCACCAAGATCTAGATATAGTGTGTATCTATTATTCAAAAGGTTATAGCCTTCACCCCTTTGAGTAGTGTGCTCTCAAATAGTGTGTCCTCTCCCCTAATAGGGACTATTGTAAAATAATCCTAATAGGGTCCAACCCTTGACCAGGTCTACTATACTAAATATATTGTAAAGAAACTCCTAATAGGGTTAAGGATCTTCTAAAAAGGATCATAATACACTAGTGAAAAATATTAGTGGGTGTCAATTCCCACCAGGGTTTTTACCTATTTGGGTTTCCCTATAACCCAAATATTGGTGTTGTGTTCAAGTGTTATTTCATTGTTTGTATGCTTATGTTTAAGTATACTTAATTGGATAAAGAATTGAAACTTGTAGATAACTGATTCACCCCCCCGTCTCAATTATCTCTTGGGACTATTCCTAACAATTGGTATCAGAGCCAAGTGCCTCAGAGACAAATTTTAATAGCTTGAGGTTGATCAAATGGAATTCTTTAGAAAAGAAAGTCTTAAGTTTGATGGAGAGAATTATCTTGATTGGAAGAACAAGATGGTGACTCATTTGCAATGCATTTCTTTTGAAATTTTTGATGTAACTATCAAAGCAGTCAAGACCCCTACTTTAGAAGACCTTACAAAGGATGATGCTTCTGATAAGAAAAAGGAATTATTTCATCAGAATGAAATAGCCAAAGAAGCCCTTATCAATGCCCTATTTGATAGTGAATTTTCAAAAATAAAGAAAGTAGATACAACCTACAAAATATGGAAGTACCTAGAAGACATATTTGAAGGAGACAAAAAAGGAAAGGATGCACACATAAAAACATGGAAGAAAAGATACAATGCATTAGAGATGCTACCTGAAGAAAACATCAAAGCTTACAATCAAAGGATCAATGAAGTAGTTGTTGGAATCAGGAACAACAGTGGAGAGATCTCAGAGGAATATATCATGGATAAATTGATGACTACTCTCACTCCAAAATATGATTTAACAAGATCAAAATCCTTGATGAGACCATGCATCTTACATCAAATTTCAAGAGAGAGACCTTGATCAAAAAAATCTCAGCTTTTGAGATTTCAAGATTAAAGACAGAACCTAAAAGTGAGACAGACTTCAAAGCAACAGTTCATGGTAAGAAATCTGTAACATTTCTAGTAATTTTGATGATGATGATGATGAAGAGAAAACACAAGATGATTTCATTGATATGATTTCCAAAATATAAAAGAAAGGAAAAGGAAAATATGAAGGTCAATTTCCATTTAAATTCTTTTCATGTAATAAGATTGGTCACTTTGCATCTAAATGTCCCTTAAGAGCTAGAAAGTTCAAAAATGACTACAAGCCTAAATAGTCTAAGGAATGTTACTATGTTGGAGATGGAGTTTCAGATGATGATTCAGCTAAAGAATAAATTGGATTTATTTCTATCATAGAGAAAATGAACAACAAGATAGATCATGAAGATGAGAAAGAGAAACAAGAGCTAGCATTGATTTCACAAGCTTTAATATAAGGATAGACTGGATTATAGATAGTGGTTGTTCACATCACATGACAGGTGATAAAGATAGATTTGTTCATCTAGAAAAATACAATGGTAGCATGGTTAGATTTGGAGATAACACTCCTAAACCCATTGTTGGTAGAGGAGCCATCACCTTGGATGGAAGGAACAATACTGATGATGTTCTTTATGTTGATGGTTTGAAACATAACCTACTAAGTGTTGGGCAGCTACTTGACAAAGCTTACAGATTGGAATTCAATGGAAAAAAGTGCATCATTAACAACAAAGAAGGAGAAATAATTCAATGATTCAAGAAAGATATTATGACTACTCACCCATGATTGAAGAAAAACCTAGACCCTCCACTAGTGAGATAGTTATTGAAGAAATGTTTGACAATATTGATGTGTTATTCAATGACCCTGAGATAAGTGAAGAAGAAACTCCTAAGAAAGATAAGATGGTATCACCTAAAGTTCCAAAGTTTACATCTAGAAATCATTCCAAGGAAGACATCATTGGAGATCAAAGTGGAAAATTCTTAACAAGATCACAAGAAAAGAACTCAGCTAGCAATGAGGCGGTATGCTTACTATCTCAGATTGAACCCTTAAGTGTTGAAGATGCATGTAATGACTCATATTGGCATGATGCTATGAAAGAAGAACTTAATTATATTCTTAAGAATGACACTTCAGAAATGGTCCCAAGACCTAGTGATAAGAATGTGATTGGAACAAAGTGGATATTCAGAAACAAGATGAATGAAGATGGTATAGTAGTAAGAAATAAAGCAAGGATAGTATGTAAGGGATATGCGCAAAGAGAAGGCATTGATTATTTAGACACATTTGCACCAGTGAGTAGATTAGAAGCTATTAAGTTGTTTCTAGCTTATGAAACATTCAAAAACTTAAAAGTTTATCAAATGGATTTCATGCCAGCATTCCTAAATGGTGAATTAAAAGAAGTATATATTGAGCAGCCAAAAGGATTTACTCTATCAGACATACCTGATATGGTATGTAGATTGAAGAAATCCCTCTATGGACTTAAGCAAGGCCCTAGAGCTTGGTATGAGAGACTTGATGGATATCTAACAAATATTAGATTCAAGAAAGGATAAGTAGACTGTAACCTATTCATTAGAGAGACATTTGAAGGACTACTACTTGTAGCTATAATTTTTGATCACATTATCTTTGGAGGTAATGACAAACTCAGTGTTGAATTTTCTAAAGAGATATAGAGTGAATTTGAGATGAGCATGATTGGACCTATCAAATACTTTTTGGGATTGAATGTACAACATACAAAGAAAGGAATTTTCATTAATCAGTCAAAGTATGTGAAAGAGATATTGAAGAAATTCAATATGGATGATTGTAAGCCAGTGGGGCCACCTATGATAACTGGATGCAAGCTTACAAAATAAGATGAATCACTAGTAATAGATATAACATTATACAAGTCTATGATTGGAAAACTTATTTATCTTACTCAGAGAAGACCAGACATTTCTAATGCAGTTGGCATAGTTGGAAGATTTGCAAAAGTGCCGAAACAAAGTCACCTCATGGCAATAAAAAGGATATTCAAATATTTGCAAGGCACTATAGACTATGGTCTATGGTATCCTAATTTAGAAAATCTTGAGCTTCATGTGTACACTAATGCTGATTAGGCAGGATGCGTTGATGACAGAAAGAATACATTAGGTGGAGTAGTGTTTCTTGGCGATAGACTTATCACTTGGACAAGCAAGAAATAGAACTGTATTTCTTAGTCAACAATAGAAGTAGAGTATGTTGCAATAGTCTTGAATTGTTCTACAATTGTTTGGATCAAGCAGATGATAAAGGACTTTAGAATTTAGATTGATTATCCTATTTTTATTCACTATGATAGCACTAGTACTATAAACATGTCAAAGAACCCTATGATGCATGCAAAGACAAAGCACATTGAGATCAAGTATCACTTCCTAAGAGATAAAGTGGTAGAGAAAGAAGTCAAGGTAGACTATGTAAGTACTAAAGATTAGTTAGTAGACATATTCAAAAAACCCTTGCCTAAGGATACTTTTGAGTATCTTAGGGAGAAGCTTAGAGTAATTCCCTTCCTTGATTCAGCTTAGAAGAAAGAAGGAAAAGCATCAGTCCTCAAGGACTGATGGATGGTTGCCTACTCTACTTCTAGAGTAGTACCGATACTTCAATTATTTGGCACCCTTTTCCATTGATGTCAAAGGGGGAGTAATATATAGTTATGAAAAATATAATTAAAATGAGGAGTAATATACTAAGGGGGAGTAGCATTCAGTTATGACAATAGTTCAGTTGAGGAAATGGAGAATGTTGTAGAATATTGTAGCAGATGGAGGACTCATCTTTGGGGAGTCTTGAAGAGGAAATGGAAAATGTTATAAAATAATTATTCATTTGGATTGGTGGAGTTTTTCATTCCATATGTTGCCATTAATGCCAAAGGGGGAGATTGTTAGAAATTTTCCAACAGGCCAGTACTAACTGTATGTTTGTCATTGATGACAACATATGGTAAGTAGCATGCGTGGAAAACTTATGAAGTTTTATTTCATTATATGTTTCATGGACATGTTATCAGGATGATATCATGGGCACAGAGCTTAAGTGTTAGTACAGACAATTATATAGCAACTTGTGTCAGTAGTGTTCTTGACAGAGTAATAGGAAGTGTTATGTGTATGATTATCTGTACAGTTATCATGGAGCCTTGCACACTTGGATATATTATGAAGACATACAAGTGATATTACATTCATGGATGCAAAGTGTGATGATTAGTAGAAGTGAAGTTATGTAGTCGCTATTCACCAGTAGTAGTTTCTTGTGTTTGTTTAGAAGAGCCAACAGAGATTATATTGGTTCTGGAGTTACACCTATCCTTTTGGTATGTGCCATTGGATTTAAGCTTTGAGAAGAGTTAGTGATGTTTAGTTAAGAGCACATGAAGTAATTCAGCTTGAGGAGAAAGATCCATTTGTTTTGGTAGAGCCGACAGTGTGTAGCATGCATCTACAATTATCTTATTGGATAGGTCCCATAATGTATTGAGTGCTTAGTAGAGCCAAATAAATTGTTATTGGAGTTTGTTATGGTTTCTCTAATATGATTTCAAGGTGGTTCTAATAGGCTGACATGATTATATCATTTAGAGGAAAGATATTTATAGGAAGTCATTTGTGATTGCTAGAGTGTGGTTCATAGTTGATTGTGAAGAGCACAAAAGAGTGTGTGAAGTGTTGAGCCATCAGAAGAAGGTCTATGTGACCAAGTAAAGTTTTTTTTTCTATACATTGGAATTGATCCAGACAATAGGTCTAAGCGCAATTCACCAAGATCTTGATATAGTGTGTATCTTTTATTCAGAAGGTTGTAGGCTTCGCCCCTTTGAGTAGTGTGCTCTCGGACAGTGCGTCCTCTCCCCTAATAGGGACTATTGTAAAAGACTCCTAACAAGGTCTGACCCTTGACCATGTCTACTATACAAAATATATTGTAAAGAAACTCCTAATAGGGTTAAGGATATTCTAACAAGGATCATAATACACTAGTGAATAATATTAGTGGGTGTCAATTCCCATTGGGGTTTTTACCTATTTGGGTTTCCCTGTAATAAAAAATATTGGTGTTGTGTTCAAGTGTTCTTTCATTGTGTTTATGCTTATGTTTAAGTATACTTAATTGGATAAACAATTGAAACTTGTAGATAACTGATTTACCCACCCCCCCCCCCTTCTTAGTTATCTCTTGAGACTATTCCTAACATTAATAATATTAAGGGAGTCCCCTTCAACCCACACTTTCCTATAGTTTTTCCTCTTGGCCAACATAAGACCATAAAGAGAAGCACTAGCCTCAGTGACATGGTTAGAATTGAAACCAATAGGAATTTCCTTAGCACCTTTGCAAATCCCTTTTTCATCTCTGATAACAATACCACAACCAATGATCCCCAGGTTGCCCTTGGAGGCACCATTGAAATTGATTTTCATCTAGCCATTTGGGGGACAATCCCATCATGCCTCATTTCTCAAATTCCTCTTGATTTTTTGATCCTTCATACCCTCTAACTTCCAATTTTTGAAGACTTTCACCTCCCAAGCATCTTTTAGTTTCTGATAATTATTAATCATCCATATGTTTTCCATCAAGGCTATCTTAATTTTGTAGAAAATCAAGATAGAACTAGACTCCTTATTTCTAGAAATCTTATCATTCCTTTCTTTCCAAAGCCCCCAGCAGATGTAGGGTGATAGAAAGTTCCAAATAGATATCATAAAGCTATTATTAGTAGGAGATCTCCAAGAAGTGAAAAGCTCCTGAATGCCCTCTAGAAAGACCCACTCCATATTCATCAAATTGAAAAACTTCTCCTAGATTCTTTTAACATAGGCACAATGAATATTCATATGATTGATGGTCTCCTCATCATTCTTGTAAAGATAACACCTATTAGTTAAGCATAATCTCCTTTTATACAAATTATCAATAGTCAAAATCTTATCCTATAATAAGATCCAGAAAAAAAACATTAATTTTAGGTGTTAAGCCTTTAAACCAAGATTTTAGCCAACAAGGTTCAAGGCAGTTCTCATAATTCTGATTATACAAAGAGGAGTTTGAGAAAGATCCATCAGAATTATATCTATAGATTAAAATATCCTCTTCATCAATGAGGAAGAAAATATTTAAAATTTTATTCAAACTCCTAAGAGAGGGATCTCCCCTAGATAAATCAGTCTAGTTATCCCCTTCCCAATAATTGGCCACATGAGTTCCAAAGACCAATTTACATTACAACATCTTATCCTTCCAATTAGAGTCAGAATTAAGAGGATGATCCAAAATCTATTCATCATCCCAAAAAGGATAGTCTTTCCATTTCCAATGTTCCATTTCACACCCTTCTTGATCAACTCCTTTTTCAAAGCATTATTCCAAATGACAGAGCCACCTTGCACAATTTCCTGATTCATAAATTTTTTGAAATTACTACTGTCCTTGTTATATTTGTTTATGCTAGATAGTACTCCATTCTTCTATGGTCTTGAAAAATCCCCAAGGAAGCTTAGCTAGAAGAAAATCATTCATACTTCTTAATCTTTGTAGACCTAAACCCCCCTTCTTAACTAGTTTGCAAACCTTTTCCCAAGCAATGAGAGTCATTCTTTTCTTATGCTCCATTCCAGACTAAAGGAAATTCTTTTGAATTTTCTCAGTAGCTTCCACAAACTTACTGGGGATTTAAAAAAAACTTAAAGCATAGAGAGGGATGCTTTGGAGAGTAACCTTAAGCACAAGGATTTTTCCAGCCTAACTAAGAAGAGCACCCTTCCAACTAGCCAAACTCTTGTGGAATTTATCAATCATCAAGCTCCAAAAAGAATTAGGGGGTTCAAAGCATTGAGGCAGCCCTAAGTAGGATCTTGGAAGACAACCCACCTCACAACCCATCACCCTTTTAATATTTTCTTTCCTTCATTCAGGAACATTAATAAAGAAAATAGAACACACGTTCCAATTTATAATATGTCAAGAAGCAACACCGTAATTGTCTAAAGCCTTTTTGATGTTTTTACCTTTTTTGATAGAGGCTTCCCCCATAATTATAGAATCATCAACAAACTACTGGTAAGATCATATTTTCTCTTTTGAGGAAGTTTGAAGACCAACAAACTCACCTTTTTTGACCAAACAACCAATATATCTACCCAAACATTCAGCCATAATAATGAATAGGATAGGAGACAGTGGATCACCTTGTCTAAGACCTCTCAAAGATTTGAAGGAGTAGGAGAGCCATTCACAAGCATCAAAAAGGTGGTCAAAGAGACAAGACAATGAATGAGATCTTTTCTTCTCTTATTGAAACCAAAAGCCTCCAAACCATCCTTCAAAAAATCCTAATCAACCCTATCATAAGCTTTTAACAGATCTAGCTTTAGCAAAAAACCTTTCTTTCTAAACATAGTCAGGGACTGGATGTTTTCATGAACATAAATGATCAAGTCCATAATTTTCCTTCCTAGGAAAAAACCATTCTGTTGTCCAAAAATCAAGGAAGAAATAAAATAACTTTAGTGGTAAGGACTTTTGAAATAATCTTGTAAATAGAGTTACATAAGCTGATGGGCCTGAACTGGTCCAAACTTCCAACACCCACTTTTTTTGGGATGAAAGCTATAAAGTTACCATTAATTTCTTTAAGAAGCCTTCTTGAGCCAAAAAACTCTTTGATAGTATTAGCAACATTATCCTCAATAATGTGCCAATATTTATGAAAAAGAAGAGAGGATAACCGTCAGGGTCGGGGGCTTTGTCTCCTTGAAAGGAAAAGATAGCCTTATAAATTTCATCCTTTGAAGGAATAGCAGTAATAGCTCTATTCTTCTCTTCATTCAAAATTCAGGGGATACAATCAATCAACTCCCTTTGGCATTCCATGTCCATATTATTTGCTTCCTTCAAGAGATCAAAGAAAAACTTGCTGGCTTATCCTTTGAACTCATCCTCCTTTTCACTAATGGTGCCATTAATCTTCAATGTATAAATTTTATTGTCCATTCTGTGCTTGATTTTGGTCATTAAGAAATACTTCAAATTTATGTCCCCTTCCTTCAAAAATATTTTTCTAGACCTTTGTCTCCAAAAGCTTTCTTCTTTAGAGATGATATCATGATATTCCACAAGTTTAATATCTTCCTCATCTTTAGAAAGATGATATACCCATCCTTCTAAATAATGTCATGTATTTCCTTTAACTCCTCAACACTTTTCCTTTTATTAGTAAACATATTCCCAAAGGTCTCTTTGTTCCATCTTTTAATATTGTCCTTAATAGTTTTCAGTTTCTTGGCAATTTTGAACATAGCCATTCCTTCAATCCTAATATTCCACCACTCCTCAATGAGATTTTCAAGATTAGGAAGAATAGTCCACATTTTCTCAAGATATGGAAAATGCTATTTTCTCATGTCTATACTCAGTTTTGGGATATTTTGCAGTTGAATATGGCCTAGAAACACAGAGATAGAGAAAACCTAGAAACCATTTGCTTTTTTTGAGAAAGCTCAACCTTGACCCAAATGTGGGGTAAAATATTTCCCCGGGGCACAATCTTACCCCTTTAAGTTAACCTTGACCTGCGCTTCTCTGATGAAAATTCTATTCGTGGATCCTGAAAGTCTTTCGAAAAGGGTACTCAGATTCGTAGTGTTATTCATTGTTCTACACCTATTCCTACATTAAAAATGGTTTTTTTCACTGGGGGGGAGGGGTTTACCTTGGTCAAACCACAATTTATGAATTAACCTTGAAATTGAATTGAAATTGTAGTCATAAACAAAGTAAATGAAACAATTCACCTTGCCTATGTTGAAACCCTTGTGGAGGATTCAAATCCTTGAATCCACAAGTATGGTTACTCCAAATGAATCTAGAATTGGATGTAGGATGTCTCAAATAAATTGACTTTAGATCTTCAACACCAATATTGAATGGATCTTGGAATAGGAAGTAGTTTGAATGAATGTGGATGAAGAAATCTTCAACAAGAGGGCTCCATAGAGATTGAATCCTTCAATGGCTACCAATGGATCTTGAATGCTTGAATTCTTGAGTTCTCTTCTTCTCCTTCTTGCTTCCTACTTGATTTCTTGAGAGATATGGGATGCTTGATTGCAAAAGATATATGAAAGATGTTCAAAAGAGATATGGATTGAAATGAGAGAGGAAGGCTTCCTTTTATACAAGTCTAGGGCCCAAAATTATAGAGAGGCCTAATAGGAGAATTAAATTTCCATTTAAACATTAACCCCTAGAAATGGACCTAAATTAAATGTAATTTAAGATTTTACCATTTTGAAGCCCAAAATAGATGACCCAAAAATGAGAAATAAATCTTTCCAAAACCTGCCATCTGGAAAATTCTCTTTTCTGGTGTCTATACTTAGTTTCGGGAAATTCTACAACCGGATCTCACCTGGAAACTATATTGTCTTAAAATGGAAGCACTTCCATGTTAAGAGCATTTAGCCCTCTGAGTAAGTGGTTTAGGGTCATGTCAAATGCCTTGAATGGATATTCGACTTGGATCTGGCTTTTCCCTTTGTTCTACCTTATTTTCCACTTCTTCCTAGCATTTTCTTCCATCCTGAACTGTGAACCTGAGATTCTTGACCATAAGGTCAAGGTCGACCTTTTTAGGTCAAGGTCAACTTTAACCCTAACCTAGTTAGGTTCAACCTCGACCTTGACCCTAGGGTTTGGGATCTTTAGTGTTAGCTTCCAATTTTGGGATCTCATCAAAATCTTGCATTTTCCCTCTTTGGGGCCACTATTTCTTGGATTAAGCGTCAAATTCTCAAATTAATATTTGAGGTGGACCTTTCTCAATATTTTTATAAGACTCCTAATTTATTATTGGAGATTAGCCTTTCTCGAGTTTTGTGCCTAATGCTCAAATCAACTTTGGGGTTGGCCTTACCTCAAATTTTGTGACAAGGCTGTTAAATAATTATTTTATTTCTATATTAAGGGTGGTCCCCTCCTAGATTTTTGTGTCAAGACTTTAATTTAATTTCCTTTCCATGTGCACCTCTCTAGAGTTTTGTGCCATGGGCCCTTAATTATTGTTTTCTACGAGGCCTCTCTTGTGCCCTAGATCACTATAAAAGGGAGCCTTCCTCTCTCATTTTCTCCATCAAGTTTTGCAATCCATCTCTCAAGCTCTCAAGAAAGAAGATCAAGCATTCAAGCCTTCAAGCATTCAAGCATCCAATTCATCGAGGAGATCCATTAGTAGCCATTGAAGGATTCAAGCTCTATGGAGCTCTCTTGTTGAAGATTCATCCATTTTCTATTCAAGCCTTTTCCAAGTTCAAGATCCATTCAAGATTGGTGTTGAAGATCTAAAGAAAATTGATTGGAGACATCTTACATGTGATTCTACATTCATCCATTCTTGTGGATTCAAGGATTTGAATCCTCCACAAGGGTTTCAACTCAAGCAAGGTGAATTGTTCCATTTACTTTGTTTACTCCAGCAATTTCAATTCAATTTCAAGGTTAATTCCTAAATTGTGCTTTGACTGAGGTAAAGCCCCCAAACAAACAACCAAAAACCCCCATTTTCTTGTAGGTACAGGTGCAAAATCTTAGATTTGAGAGTGAATTCGGATACCCTTTTCAGCAATCTTTCAGGATCTGTGAGCAGAATCAGAATCGGACTTCAAATCAATAATGTGGTCCTTGACCTTTTAAAAGGTCAAAGTCGACCTGATCAAATCTCAAAAAAATATTTCTGGGTTTTGTAGATCTCACAGTTTCGATTTAACAATTTTGGAATCAACAGTTTTTGAGATCATTTGATAGGGTTTTCAACTGATTCTTTTTCAGAGGTAAGTACCATTATTTCCTAATTTCAATATTGATCATCTACATTTACTTTCTATATCAATACAATTTCATGTAAGTGTAAAATATTGGTTTTGGGGTCTCTTTTATGTGTAAATCATTGTTCTAGGACCCCATACACTATTTTATCCTTTACAGAAACATAGAGACAGAGAAAACCTAGAAACCTTTTTCTTTCCTAAGAAAGGTCAACCTTGACCCAAATGCGGGGTACAATCTTCCCCCGATGCATAATCTTACCCCTTTAAGTTGACCTTAACATGCGCTGCTCTGATGGGAATTATGATCGTGGATCTTGAAAGTTTGTTGAAAAGGGTACTCAAATCTGCACTGTAATTCACTATTTTTCACATCTGTTCCTCCAATAAAAATAGTTTTGTTTGTTGGGGGGGGGGGGGGGGGGGGGGGGTTTCCCTTGGTCAAACCCCAATTTATGAATTAACCTTGAAATTGAATTGAAATTGTAGTCATAAACAAAGTAAATGAAATAATTCATCTTGCTTATGTTGAAACCCTTGTGGAGGATTTGAATCCTTGAATCCACAAGTATGGATGCTCCAAATGAATGTAGAATTGGATGTAGGATTTCTCAAATCAATTTTATTTAGATATTCAACACCAATCTTGAATGGATCTTGGAATAGGAAGAAGCTTGAATGAATGTGGATGGAGAAATCTTCAACAAGAGGGAGAAATCTTCAACAAGAGGGCTCCATAGAGATTGAATCCTTCAATGGCTACCAATGGATCTCCTTGATGAATTGGATCTTGAATGGTTGAATGATTGAAGAATAATGAATTGTTGAATGATTTACTTCTCCTTCTTGCTTTCTTCTTGATTTCTTGAGAGATATGGGATGTTTGATTGCAAAAGATAGATGAAAGATGTTCAAAAAAGATATGGATTTTAATGAGAGGGGAAGGCTTCCTTTTATATAAGTCTAGGGCACAAAATTATAGAGATACATACATAGGAGAATTAAATTCCCATATAAACCTTAACCCCTAAAAATGGACCTAAATTAAATATAATTTAAGAGTTTACCATTATGAAGCCCGAAACACCCGACTCGGAAGTAGGAAATAAATCTTTCTAAAACCTGACATCGAGAAATTTTTGGATTTTGAATTTTGGACCCTAGGCCAGGGTTGAGGTTGACCTTAACCTAGGTTAGGGTCAAGGTCAACCTTGACCTAGAAGTTCAACCTTGACCATGAGGTCAAGAATCTCAGGGTTTCAAGTTAGGATGCCAGAATAATGTAGAAAAGTGGAAAATGGGGCAGAACAGGGGAAAAAGTCAGATCCAAGTCAAAGACCCATTCAAGGAATTTGACATGACCCCAAACCACTTACTGAGAGGGCTAAACCAGTCCTAAATGGAATTTCTTCTATTTTTTGATGATACACCTTTACATATTCTTGTACCTTGCATGTACATATGTTCTTTGTTTCAGCTTGTCTTCCACTTTCTTCACAACCTTAGGAATCCCAAAGTGTGAACATCTTGCATCAACATAATTAGATCTTCTGATAAAGAATAGGTTGATGCAGCCCCATATCACCTTAGTGACTATTAGATAGGGGAAGGACCCCTAGTCTATTTCTAAAGTAATCAAATTTATCTTTCAGTAAGGGTTTTGTGAATATATCTGCAATTTTCTCTTGTTACTTCACATATTTCAATTTGACCCATTTCTCCTAAACTTTCTCCCTTAAGAAATGATATTTGATATATATGCTTGGTGTAGGAGCACCCTTCTAAGGGCTCCCACCATCACCAAATTTTGTTTTTTTAGTTATCCTAATGAAGTCTTGTAATTAGAATAAGAGTTCTAAACTCACTTGGTGTGTGTAGGCCTAGTTGAGGTCCTAGAGTCTTAGTTTGGTCTTCCAATTCTGATTGTATAATGACTTAGGGCATGATGTCATCTTGAGATCACTACTTTTTAAGATTGGAGAAAGTCTTAAGATAGGATTTTTGGAAGTTTTAGCACAAGTTTGCCTTATAATAGACCTAAGAATGGTCTTAGGAGGAAGAGAGAGCAGAAATTGCTAGAGCAAGAAAAAGTTGCTCACAAAGTTGCTAGCAACTTTTTAAAGTTTCTTAGAAAAATTTCCTAATGAAGGTCTAAACCTTACCAAAGTGTCTCTAAGCCCTAAAAAATATTTAATACCAAGGAGGATACTATATATGACTTGAAAAACCCTAATTCTGGGGTTGACATTCATTGTGTACAACCTAGAGTTGGAAAAACTGCACTGTGATTGTTAAAAGTGTGTGCCAGTCAAGATTAATGGCATGATATGTTGAGTTAATGGATTGAACATAGTATCATTGGCATTGTAAATTTGTTTAGTTGTATTTAATTTCATTTTTTTGTGCTTAGAGTAATTTCTTTGTTCCTTTGTGTGTATAAAAGTGTTTGTTTTGAATCTACCAGTCCCATGTCCAGTTTGAAGGGGTTTGTAATGTAGGGCCTGTAACTCCTATTCCCATTGTGGAAACACAATGGGTCTTTGGGATATGGTAGTACAAACCCTAACCTATGCATACATGCAACCAAGGCCCTGGATCACACAGGAAAGCAATTTAATGACCCATCCCTAGGTGAGACTAAGTAGTACTCGGCTAGGTGTGGTCAGTAGAGAAGAAGCTCTAGAGGACAAGGGAGAGAGTTTGAAGAAAATCCCTTTTGAGGAGGTAAAGAGGGATGATTGAAGGTTCACTGGTATGAAGGAGATATTTCTAACAATTCATTAAAGGTTTTTATGTAGACAGACAAGCCCTGTGACTCAGAGAAGCCTAAAAAGCCCTAGAAACCCTCATTTCTAGTGAAGGCATTGTACGGATAGTTGGAGACCCAAAACCATAAAAATACTTGAGGGTTTGGAATTTTAATAGAGGTTCTTTTGGAACTCTATCCTTGGTTATGTGGAAGAAGTGGGTCAAAAGTCCTTAAAACCTGGAGAGGAGGCCTAATAGGGGCTCTTTCTAGTAGCCCTATTTTGTGAAGAAACTTTGAAATTGGGTATTAACCCATCTTCAACAACACCTTGGAGATGATTTATTTGATGAAAAAACACCTTGGAAGTCAAAATTTCCCTTGTTAGAGCCTTTGGAGTTGATTAAGCCTTAAAATTCCTTATTGGTCTATGTAAGGGAATGGAGCTAGGAAGAGTGCAAACAAGCTAGGAAGAAGGAGAGTTTCTTATTGGTGCTTAGATTGGGCTAGGTCAGGGGATCCTAGAGAGAATAGGAGTCCTATAGATCAGAAGGTGTGAAAGGAGCATATTGGGATCCAAGACAAGGATCAAGGAGCAAAGACTAGCTAGTCTATCCCAATCTCCCCATCAGATTGGTATCAGAGCCTATAAGGCTTGGGAAGTGGATAATTGGAAAGTGAATGTTTAGACCTCTAGAGGAATCAATTGGATCATCTCAAAAGTAGAAGATGGTGAAAAATGTAGAGTTAGCCAAAAAGGTAAAAGATTAGGAGGAAGCCAATGGACTCTTGCAAGAAAGATTGTATCAGATGGAACAACTCTTGGATGACGTCCAAGCTAAGGTAGATAAATTGAAAGATAGAATGGAGGAGTAGGATGCTAAGGAAAAAGGGGTGACTATTGATGATGAAGTGCCTACACTTGATCCTCCTACTCAAGATGAGCAGTTCTTGAAGGCACTAAAGGCCATCACTGGCAAGGCACTTGAAGGTGTTCCACTTCTTACTGGTAGGATGGACACCAAGCTTGTAATGCAATGGATAGAGGGTATGGAGAATCAATTTGAGTGTGAAGGGATTTCTAAGGTAGAAAAGGTCAAAGTGTCCAAAGCAAGATTGAGAGGCCATGCTCTAACTTGGTGGAACTATCTCCAAGAAGAAAGGGAGAAAAAGGGAAAGAACCCTATTGCCAATTGGAAAGCTATGGTAGACAAAGTGAAGGAAGCATACCTACCTAGAGATTATGAAATCTAGCACATAGAAGAAGGTTGAATCTCAAGAAAAAAGAGATGGATGTAGCCACCTATACCAAAGAGTTCCAAAAGTTGAGTTTAAGATCCAAAGTGATAGAGGAGGAGAGCATCAAGGTGGCAAGGTATTTAAGTGGACTGAGATGGAGTATAGCAAAGGAGATGAATCTATTTACACCTAAAACAATCCTTGGATGTCAGCACATGGCACAAAAGCTAGAATATAAGCAAAGAAAGAAGTAGGAACCTAACTCCAAAAATAGAGGTAGAGGTAGGGACTCCAAAGGGGGTCAAAGAGGAGGTTCTAGTGGTAGAGGAGGTGACTCTAGAAGCCAAGGAGAGAGTAGACTCTTATAGTAGGTGATAGAGACTAGTTCAAGAGGAACATTTGGTAGAGGAAGAGGATCTCAGGGTGGCAGAGGAGGAAGTATAGGAAGAAGTAGCTCCTACTTTGCCACAATGAAGTGTTATCAATGTGGACAGCTTGGGCACCCTGCCTATAGGTTTCTTGAAAAGTCTACAAGCTCTAGTGGTGAAAAGAGGGTAGCCTATACCCAAGAAGGTGGTAGTAGTTCATGTACTATTGAAGTAAGAAAGATAGAATAAAAAATGGGGGAGAACTTGATGTTTAGGAGAGTACTAATAAGGAAACCTAACCAAGGAGAATCCAAGCAAAGAAGAGCTCTATTTAGAGTGAGGTGCAAAATCCAAGGCAAGGTGTGTAAGGTGATAGTTGATTCAGGATCAACTGACAACATCATATTAGATGAAGATGCAAAGAAGCTAAAACTTGTGAAGATTCCCCATGCAAACCCTCATAAGGTGACCTGGTTAAATCAAGAGCAGAGTGTCTTGGTGAATGAGCAGACATGGGTGGAGCTTTCCATTGGAGGCTATAAGGACAAAGTTCTTTGTGATGTCCTTCCCATGGATGCCTTCCATCTCCTATTGGGAAGACCCTGGCAATTTGATAGGAAAGTGCTCTATGATGGAGTAGAGAACTCCATTTCCTTAAAGAATGATGGCAAGACATTCAAGATTCAGTCTCTGATAGAGAATGATGAAGGAGCCTCAAGGACACCTAGTGTGTTGCTTAGTAGTGGGAAGGAATTCCTACACTTTATGCATGATGTTGAAGTAGAGGGATGTGCCATTATGGTGAAACCAAAAGAGGATGAATATAAGTTACAGGCAAAGACACCTATAGAGGTGAAAAAAAGGGCTATAAGTCATCACATAGACATTGTACCTAGTGCATCTTTGCCTAACAAAGCAACCTACAAGCTTACCCCTGATCAAAACAAAGAAGTAGCAAGGCAAGTATAAGAGTTATTGGATCAAGGATTGATCAAGAAAAGTATTAGTCCATGTGCAGTTCTAGTGGTGTTGGCATCCAAGAAGGGAGGAAAATGGAGACTTTGCACTGATTCAAGGGCCATCAATAGGATCACTATTAGGTATAGATTCCCAATTCCAAGAATAGAAGACTTGATGGATTGTTTAGGGGGTGCTCTGTATTTTACAAAGTTGGATCTCAAGAGTGGTTATCACCAAATAATGATTAAGGAGGGTGATGAGTGGAAGACCACTTTTAAAACCATAGATGGGTTATATGAATGGCTTGTGATGCCATTTGGGCTTACCAATGCCCCAAGAACCTTCATGAGGTTGATGAATGAGGTCTTGAAGGACTTTACTGAAAAATTTGTTGTGGTGTACCTAGATGACATACTCATCTATAGTAAGACTTAAGCACAACACCTTGAGCACTTAAGGTTTCTCTTGAAGAGGTTACACGAGGAACAATTGGCTATCAACCTAGAGAAATGTGAGTTAATGCAGCAAGAACTAGTCTATTTGGGTTTTGTGGTGTCCAAGGGAACTTTGAAAATGGACCCAAGCAAGGTGGAGACAATCTTGAATTGGCCTGCCCCTAAAATAGGAACTGAAGTTAGAAGTTTCCATGGGCTAGCCCAATTCTATAGGAAATTTGTGAGAAATTTTAGTGGTATATGTGCACCAGTGCTTGACACCATCAAGGGAGGACTCAAGACTATGTTCAAATGGACCAAAGTAGCTAATGAGGCATTCCAAGCATTGAAGCAAGAGGTAGCTACCAAATCCATCTTACTCTTACCAAATTTTAACAAATTGTTCACCATTGAATGTGATGCAAGTGGTGTTGCTATAGGGGGTGTATTGAGCAAAGAGGGAAGGCCTATTGCATTTTTCAATGAGAAACTCAATGAAGCAAAGAAAAGGTATTCAGCCTATGACCTAGAACTATATGCATTAGTGCAATCCCTCAAGAAGTGGAGGCATTACCTCCTACCCAAAGAATTTGTGGTGTTCATAGATAATCAAGCCTTGAGCTATATAAATACTCAAGAGAACTTAGCAATAGGAACTTGAAGTGGATAGATTATCTCCAATCCTTTACATTCACTATCAAGCACAAGAAGGGGTAGCTCAATAAGGTAGCAGATGCCTTAAGTAGGAAGCTCTTGACTATCTAAGAAGTTCAATTACAGAGCATTGGAATAGCAAGTTTCAAGGATCTTTATGAGGAGGATGAAGACTTCTCAAAAGCCTACAAGGTGTGCAAAGAGTTTGAGAATCATTTCCATGGTGAGTATGAATATTACACCCTAAAAAATGGACTCTTGTTCAAAGGAAATCAACTATGTATGCCTATGGGATCCATGAGGGAAAATATGATTCAAGAGAAGCATAATGGTAGCCTAAGTGGACATTTTGGAATTAACAAAACTATGGAGCTAGTACAAAGGTACTATTTTTGGCCTAAGTTAGCAAGGGATGTGAGAATATATGTGGAGCAATGTGGTGTGTGCCAAAGAGCTAAAGGAGGTTCAAGCAATGTAGGGCTCTATCAACCTTTGCCAGTTCCAAATAGGCCTTGGGAGTGTGTAAGCATGGACTTTGTGATTGGACTCCCTAAAATAAAATTAGGTATGGATAGCATCTATGTTTTAGTGGATAGGTTCTCTAAGATGATTCATTTCATTCCATGTAGGACTACTCATGATGCAAGCTATATATCACATCTCTTATTCAATGAGATAGTAAGGACTCATGGACTCCCATTGAGCATTTTGTGAGATAGGGATAGCAAGTTCATGGGCCATTTTTGGAAAACCATATGGAAAAGGTTAGGAACTAATCTCTCATTCAGTTCACCATACCATCCTCAAACTGATGGTCAAACTAAAGTTATAAATAGAGTGTTGGGTAACTTGCTAAGGTGTTTGACCAAGGAATATGGGCAGACTTGGGATCTTGTCATTCCTCAAGAAAAATATGCCTACAATCATAGTGTGAATAGAACCACATAGAGAAGTCCTTTTGAGGTTGTGTATGGGATACACCCTAGAGGTGTATGTGAACTAAGAGACTTAGGTTAAATGGATATGAAGAGTAGACAAGTAGAGGACTTCACTCAAACTATCAAGGAGGTCCAAGAGTAGGTCAAGAAATCCATCATGGAGTCCACTCAAAAGCTTAAAGCCAAAGTAGATAAAAGGAGAAAAGAAGTACAATTCAAGGTAGGGGACTATGTGATGGTCCATCTAAGAAAAGCAAGGATGCAAAAATTTATGCCCACCAAGTTGCAGATGGGAAGAGTAGGTCCTTGTAAAATTCTGGCCAAGTATGGTGAAAATGCATACAAGGTGGACTTGCCATCAGATTTGGCTATTTCACTAGTGTTAAATTTTTTTGACCTATTCTTATTCAAAGGAGACCTACCACATCAAGGTGAAGATTAGTCAAGGGTGTTGTAGGACATAGACACCAATGCCATGCCAAAGAAGAAGCAGCCCATAGCAGAGCAAGTTTTGGAATCCTAGGTGAAGAAGGCTACCAAACATCAAGTGTACATGGAACACTTAATCAAATGGGTAGGTCAACCTAAGTCTAAAGCCACCTAGATTGAAGAAAGTCAGTTCAAGAAACTAGGCATAGACCTAGCTCTTCTTGACCCCAAAGTGCCTTAGTTTGTACAGAGGGGGATTATGGTGTAGGAGCACCCTTCTAAGGGCTCCCACCATCACCAAATTTTGTTTTTTTAGTTATCCCAATGAATGCTTGTAATTAGAATAAGAGTTTTAAAATCACTTGGTGTGTGTAGGCCTAGTTGAGGTCCTAGAGTCTTAGTTTGGTCTTCCAATTCTGATTGTATAGTGACTCAGGGCATGATGTCATCCTAAGATCACTACTTGTTAAGATTGGTCAAAGTCATAAGATAGGAGTTTGATAATTTTTAGCACAATTTTTCCTTATAATAGACCTTAGAATGGTCTTAGGAGGAAGAGAGAGAAAAAATTGCTAGAGCAAGAAAAAGTTGCTCACAAAGTTGCTATCAACTTTTCAAAGTTTCTTAGAAACTTTTCCTAATGAAGGTCTAAACCTTACTAAAGTGTCTCTAAGCCCTAACCAAGCTCTAATCCTGAGGAGGATACTATATATGACTTGAAAAATGCTAATTTTGGGGTTGGAATTCATTGTGTACGACCTAGAGTTGGAAAAACCTCACTATGACTGTTAAAAGTGTGTGTTAGTCAAGATTTATGGCATGATATGTTGAGTTAATGGATTACACATAGTATCTTTAGCATTGTAAATTTTTTTAGTTGTATTTAATTTCATTTTTGTATGCTTAGAGTAATTTATTTATTCCTTTGTGTGTATAAAAGTGTTTGTTTTGAATCTGCAGTCCCCTATCCCGTTTGAAGGGGTTTGTAATGTAGGGCCTGCAACTCCTATTCCCACCATGGAAACACCATGGGTCTTTGTGATATGGTAGTATAGACCATAACCTATACATACATGAAAGTAGGGCCCTATATTTCACGTGCAAGAAATTTAATGACCCAACCCTAGGCGAGACTAAGCAGTACCTGACTAGGTGTGGTCAGTACAGAATAAGCTCTAGAGGACAAGGGAGAGAGTTTCAAGACAAGCCATTTTGAGGAGGTAAAGAGGCATGGGAGAAGGTTCACTGGTATGAAGGAGAGAGTTCTACCAATTCATTAGAGGTGTTTATGTAGACAGACAAGCCCTATGAGTTAGAGAAGCCTAAAAACTCCTAAAAACCCTCATTTCTAGTGGAGGCATTGTACGGATAGTTGGAGACCCAAAAAAAATCCTTGAGGGTTGGTAATTTGAATAGAGGTTCTTTTATAACTCTAGCCTTGGTTTTGTGGAAGAAGTGGGTCAAAAGTCCTTAAAACCCGGAGAGGAGGCCTAATAGGGGCTCTTTCTAGTAGCCCTGTTTTGTGAAGAAACTTTGAAATCGGGTATTAACCCATCTTCACCAACACCTTGGAGATACTTTATTTGATGAAAAAACACCTTGGAAGTAAAAATTTACCTTTTTAGAGCCTATGGAGTTGATTAAGCCATAAATTCCCTTATTGGTCTATGTAAGGGAATGGAGACAGGAAGAGTGCAAACAAGCTAGGAAGAAGGAGAGTTTCTTATTGGTGGTTAGATTGGGCTAGGTCAAGGGATCCTAGAGAGAATAGGAGTAATATAGACCATAAGGTGTGAAAGGAACACATTGGGATCCAAGACAAAAATTAGGGATCATAGACTAGCTAGTCTATCCCAATCTCCCCATCAATGCTTTGTCTTTGCATGCATCATTGGACTCTTTGAGATATTGATAGGACTTGTGTTGTCACAATAGATTATCATTTAATCTATTATTTCTTTATCCATGAAATATTAGAGTTGTTGGCAATAAAAACTACATATTAAGCTTCAACAATGGACTGAGAAATGCAACTTTCTTTCTTTCTTATCTATGTTACTAGTCTTTCACCTAAAAAGAAAGCTTCTCTAATAGTTATTTTTCTATCATCAAAATTTCCTACCTAATCAACATCTATATGGACTTTAAGTTCTGAATTTCCTTCTTTCTTATACCATAATCCATAGTTCTCAGTGTTCTTTAGATATCTAGAGATTTTTTTTATAGCAATCATATGTGTCTCTTTAGGATTTGTAGAAAATCTAGCTACAATGGAAACAACATGTGCAATATCTGGTCTATTATGCACAACATACATCATTTTTCCAATCATAGATCTGTATAAGGTTTTATTTACCTTTGTTGACTTGTCATCCTTGGTTAGCTTGCATCTAGTTATCATAGGTGTACCTGCTACTTCTAAGTCTTCCATACTGAATGTCTTCAAGATTTCTTAGCTGTATTTAGACTATATGATGTAGATACCTTCCTTCTATTGTTGAATTTGTAAATCAATAATTAATTTGATCTCTCCAAATATTGACATTTCAAACTTCTTTCTCATTTCATCAGCAAAAGATTTACATAAAGTATCATGACCTCCAAATATGATATCATCAACAAATAGTTTAGCAATAAGGATTTTATCATTAGATTCACCTTTCAAATATAGATTATTGTTATTACTTGTTCTAAAAAATCCAATTCTTATTAGATAAGAGTGCAATCTTTCATACCATACTCTTGGTTCTTGTTTCAGTCCATAAAGTGCCTTGCACAACTTACAAACCATGTTCTTTTGAGTTGGATCTATAAAACCTTTAGGTTGTTCAATGTATACCTCTCCTTCAAGTATCCCATTAAAAAATGAACACTTCACATCCATCTGATATACCTTGAATCCTTTGTAAGAAGCATATGCAAGTAGGATTCTCACTCCTTATAATCTAGAAATAGGGGCAAAATTTTCTCCATAGTCAATTCCTTCTTCTTGTACATAACCTTTGTAGACTAATCATGCCTTGTTTCTTGTAACATATCCATTCTCCTTCAATTTTTTTATGAAAATCCATTTGGTGTCAATCACATTTTTGTCTTTAGGCCTCAGTACTAATGTCCATGTCTTTTTTTTCTATATTTTCTCAATCTCTTCATTCATTTCTTTAATCCAATCATCATTTTCCAATGCATCCTTAATAGTTCTAGGTTCAAATTCATAAACCAAACATGTATTGTTCCTCAACTTAATTATTTTCATCAATCTTTCTCCTCTGTCACCAATTATCTGATCTTTTGGATGGTACCTTCTGACATATTTTTCTAGTAAAAGCTCAGATCTTTGTTCTTCAATGTTTTCTCCACTCGGTGTATGATGATCATTTTTCTCGGTAACTGTTTGTTGTTTCTCAGTTTATAAGGATTGTTTCTCAATAGCAATATTTTTTTTCTTAGTGATACTAGGTTGTTGCTCGAGTAAAGTGTCAAGATCTTCTTTTTCTATGTAAACAAATATTCTATAGTCTTTTGGTTCTTTCTTTCTTCATCATTTATCTCAAAAAACTCATCAACTCTCACATTTTCACTATCAATCATCTTTTTAGTAGTCTTGTTCAAACATTTATATGCCTTACTCCTAGTAGAGTATCCTATAAATATGCCTTCATCACCTTTAGAATCAAATTTTCCATTTTTATACCATCTTTCAGAATGTAACATCTACTTCCAAATATCTTGAAATAACTCACATTAGGTGTATAACCATACCATATCTCATAAGGTGTCTTGTTTGACTCTTTCATCAATTGTTTTTGGTTCAGTGTGTCAACAATAGTACTAATAAATTCTCTCTAGTAAATTTGTGCAACCTCTTTTTCAATTAACAATGTTCTAGCACAATCAACAATTGATCTGTTATTTTAGTTGCTTACCAGTTTCTTTCTCTACTTTCTCTCTATATCACTTAAACATTTGAGAAGCTTCTGATTTTTTTTTTAGAAATATAACTAACATTATTCTAGAGAAATCATCAAAAAATAAGATAAAATATCTATCTTCATAAGAGCTCTGAATTTTCATTGGACCACATAAGTCAGTATGAACTAAATCCAGAATTGCATAAGATGAATATTATTTTGTCTTGAAAGTAGACTTTGTCATTTTACCCATCTGACCTTATTTGCACATCACATGGTTAGGCTTAGATATACTTGATAAACCTATAACTTTCCTTTTCTTACTGATCTTTACCGTGTTGTCAAAATTCACATGACATAGCCTCTTGTGCCATATCCAAACATCATCATTCTTAGCCATTAAACATGAAGTTTCAACATTATCCAAATAAAATAGGTTACCTTTTGATTGTTCACCATTACTGATTAGTCTTCCAACGTCATCATAGATCTTTTCTTTTCTATTCTCAAATGCAACTTGGTCACCTGTATTATTCAACTATGCAACACTCAACATATTATAGTTAAGTCCTTTCACCCAATAAGTATTTTCACATTTGATCTTGTTGTTTAGCAGTATTGATCCTTTACCTTTTACTTGAAAAGGTATGTCATTTCCCATTTTTACAAATCCTCCATTATAATTTTCAAGACTTTCAAACTTATCATCATCACCAATCATATGATGTGTGCAACCACTATCAATAATCTAAGTATCTTTTTTTCTTACCTTAGAAATAAGTGCCTTTTATACATACCTTTCTTCTTCTTCTTCATAATCTTCCTTTATTTCAACATACACCACTTCTTCTTCATCGGTTTGAAACTCAATATCATCATCTTCATCAAATAGGTAGCATGCCTTTTTCCCTTTATCTCTGTAGTTTCATTTTTCTTTGTTTCCTTGTTGTCAGTTACCTCTGTGATCTTGGTCATCTCTTCTATCATTCTTTATTTTGTTTGATCTTTCACTTGTCCTCTCATTATCATTCATGTCAGGACATCTTGCAGAAATATGACCAATCTCTTTACATTTAAAATACATTAAGAGTAGTTTACCTTTGTACTTTCATTTTCCCTTTGGTGGCCTTATAGCAATTGATGCTTCAAGTTCTTCATGCTCATCTTCTTTAGCTTCATAATCACTTTCATTTCTTATCTGATATGTATTGCTTGATCTCCTAGTATTTAAAGATGATACAAATGCATATTCTACCTCAAGTACAACATAATTATCAAAGTTGTTAATCTCAAATGTAGTTAATCTACCAATTAGACTATCAAGGGAAACATCATTACCAAACATGGATCCCATTTCATGTATTGTAGAGCCTCTAATAACATAGGCATGTAAAGGTGTTTTGAGAATTTTTCTTACCACAATTTATTCTTCAATAGTTCCTCCTACTCCCCAGATAGCATTCACCACTTCTTTGACTCAGTTGTTTTACTGAGTAATGTTTTCACCTTCTTTCATCTTCATATCATCAAATTTTTCTCTTAAGCTTTCTTCCTTTTCCATGAGTGCATTTTGATCTCCACCATAAACTAGTGTCAAATTTTCCCACATTTCTTTTGCAGTTGTATAAATCTTAATGTCTTCAAATTCAAAATCTGATATAGAAGAAGCAATCTCAATCATAACTACATTATGCTCTTGTCTCTCTTTCATTTGTATGACAATCAAAGGAACAATAGGCACTATGAATTGATTTTACAAATAGTATAGTGTAGAATCCTTAATGCCTGATAGATATAACTTCATCCTACTTTTCCATATTGAGAAATCATCCTTGTTCAGCTTTGGTACCTCTCTCTTATACATCTTGGGATATTTTACTTAAGTCCTTCAAACTTCTTTGTTCAAGTACTCTGTGCTCTGATACCAATTGTTAGATAACTGAGAGGGTGGGTGAATCAGTTATGTTCAATTATCCTACAGTCACAAATTCCTCTTAGATGTATAATATTAACTTCAAAAAATAAACTAAACCACTCAGTAATAACTTGATCATGCCTTACTGATTAATTAACTGACTATCAGATAATGTAAACCAACTAGTAGTTAACATATACTGATATAACCAGTTACTGTAATATGTAAAGTAAAATATCAAAACATCACAGTCATACACAGTCATATCAGGATCTAAAAATAATTCCATTGGGAAGAGTGCCAATGGTAAGCTAGAAGGAAAGATGGAGGAGAAGGGCATTCTTGGAGATGGAAGTGGAACTTCTCCCTTTGAAATAGGGTAGAGTAAGGAGATTAGCACAAAAATAATTATTGAAGTCCATCAAAGGAGAATTGAGGATTCCTTTGCTGAAGAAGTGCAGAGTAGGTCAATGGGTAATATAGAAGATAAGGAGGTTTTTGATGCAAATCTGATTGAGAGAGAAATGTCAGGAGGTCATACTAGCAAATTATCATTGCAAAGGAATGATGAAATCTTCCAGGATGCCCAAAACTATGCCATTCTTGGTTATTCTGATGATTCTTCTCAGAAACCTATTTCCACTCCTATTGGACTAGATAAGCACTTACCCCTTGTAGCTAAGACAACAAAATGGGGAGATGAGGTGGACATAGACGTTGCTTTATTGGGGTGTGATGATTTGACTGAAGATGGATGGACAGATGTGGAAAACAAAAATAAAATGAAAAAAAAAGAAAAAAAAGAAAGATATATGAAGGTGATTAAGGATGCTATGATATAAACTAGAAGTAGAAAAAATGGAGATGTGGGAGCCATTCATGTCTCCCTAGGAAGGCCCTCAAATCAGAAAAGGAAGAGTGTTAGAGGCCAGTAGGAACATAGCAGATGGAATTCAAAGAACCATCCTAGAGTTGGGACCTTTCCACAAGAAATGAAGATTATTTCTTGGAATGTAAGAGGGTTAAACAACCCTCATAAAAAGGATATGGTCAGAAACATGATTAGAGATAATAAACTAGACATTGTTTTACTTCAAGAGACCAAGATGTCTAAGGAGAAAATTAAGAATCTCTATTTTTTTAGCAATGGTAAGTCCTTAGGTGGTGATGCTGATGGGGATTTTGGGGGCATTGTGATTATATGGAACTGTAACATCATTAGGGGGGGGTTATTTCTCAAGGTAATAATATGGCTAATGTTAGATTTTGGCATATCAAGGATGGTACCTCTTGGGTCTTGACCAACATCTATG
Organism: Chamaecyparis obtusa; assembly: GCA_027943335.1. Taxonomy (NCBI): domain Eukaryota; kingdom Viridiplantae; phylum Streptophyta; class Pinopsida; order Cupressales; family Cupressaceae; genus Chamaecyparis; species Chamaecyparis obtusa. The sequence continues at coordinate 713,735 of BSBK01001497.1, forward strand.
CCCCCCACACTAAATGGGGGAGAAAATATTTTTGGACTAAAATTTCTAGAAAAATGAATGACTTTGATTTTCAAGGTTGGATTATAATGGGAGATTTTAATACTTCTTTAAAGGAAAATGAGAAACTAGGAGGGAGCTAACCAAATCTAGATAGCAAAACTGATCTTATGGATTTCATTGATTGTCAAGATTTACATGAAATTGATTTACAGGGGATTAATTATAGCTAGACCAATAGGAGATTTGGTAAAGATCTCATCCAAGTCAGGCTAGATAGGGCATTGGCAAGTAATGAGTGGTTTCATAGTTACTCTTGCACTTTATCAGCTTATGTTAGAGGTGGCTCAGATCACTATCTGATTACCCTTATTTCTAAGCCTATTGGTTTGAAAAGGAACTTCCCTTTTCATATTTCATATTTTGAGGTTAGTATTTGTCTCCAATTCATTAAAGTTTCAATACTTCCTTTCTATAATGGAATATAAGGTTTTCTCCTTTCTTCATATTCTTCATTGATTGATTCATTTATGCATTGACCTTTTTCTTGTGGTTAATCAATTTGGATCTTTCCTTTGGGAATTTGGGGTATTGAAGAGGATCTTATCTTCCCCCATGCTATACACACCTATCACATACATATTTTATCCTTATCTCAATCATAAGATATAAAAATATATCTTTATATATTTTTTATATATTACAAAATAAAATATAAAGATACTTATTTGGCTACCGAAGATCTAATATTTGGCATTGTTGTCAAAGGGAGAGAATATGACATGAAATATTCAGTTAGGAAAGAAGCTAACTAAAAGTGAGAGTATGTGTAGTGATTAAACACATCAAAAGAATAATCTAAGGGAGAGCTAACTAAGTCGCAACATAAAGACAAAGTTTGGTATTCAATGGTATATTTCATATTATATTGTCACCAATGCCAAAGGGAGAGATTGTTAGAACTATAATTGATGAACTACTTGGAGAAAAAAATGGGAGAATGTGATAATGATCACCAAGCTACTAAGGTATACATGAGAAATTATATCAGTTGTTATATTGTCATTGATTTCAACTAGCTTTGACTTTACATATCATGATAGTTGCAAATATTTGAAGGAGGTGATGTTGGTGAAGGAAATAAGATATTAGCATGATGTTGAGATGTATAAGTTATGAATAAGGTATTCATTGAGAAACTTATTGATGAGTCTATGATAATATGATAGTAATTTGATTGACTTAAATTATTCTTCTAAGTATTGAAGATCAAGAATGTGCAAGTTACTTTGGTCGGCATATGAAGAAATTAGTGTACACCAAGAAGATGTAGTGTATACCAAGTGTGGTATTAACTGAGTGGGAAGAAACTGACATATCATAATATTAACCGAGTAGGAGAAATAAAGTAGAACATGTGATTTCCGACATGTGATGGTGAGATGGACAAATCTGAAAGATTCTACAGATAAAGAAAAAGTTTTTTATAAAGATCTATGGATGGAAAAATTCAAGGATGATCAGATGATGAAGATTGAAAATATTTGAAGGCACAAGTTTTGAGGAAGGTTAAAGAGGCAAAACCAACAATGGAGATTAAGAGGCAAAATCTATGGTTGAAATGAAAATGGTTTAACATGTCTATATAAGGAGACAAGAAATTCAAAAAAATAGGAGAGAGAAGATTGTATCAATATAAAAATTTCTAGTGCATACATGTGAAGATGGTTAGACAAGTTGAAGTGAGAACCAAGTGATTCTACAGACCAAACCAAGTAATAGAAGGAGACAACCAAGCAGAATAGAGGAAGAGGAAGAAGGAGAATGAAGAGATTATGATGACCATAGTGATATTAAGCTTAGCATAGATCTAAATATGAGAAAAAGAAGTTGGATTTGAATTAGGTCACATACTGTTTCTTTCTAACCATTGCTATAGTCAAAATCTCTTAACCGAGTGAGACTTAACCATCTTTTTCCATTGGCATTCTATGAATGTTACTTTTTTTCTTGTTGACCCAAGTGAATCTATGGTCACAAAGAAATATTAGTGATAAATCATCTAACAAGGTCACACCTTACAGTGTTTTTTGTAACCTTTTACAGGGTTGGCTCTTACCCGAGCTCACTTCAGAAGAGTGAAAATATTTTGGTTTACCAGTCCTACGTAGTTTTTTCCTTAATATGGTTTCCATGTTAAAAATCAAGCATTAAATGTGTATGAATGTGATGTTTTGATATTTTACTTTACACATTACAATAACTAGTTAGATCAATATATGTTAACTACTAGTTGGTTTACATTATCTGATAGTCAGTTAATTGATTAGTAAGGCACAGTCAAGTTATTACTGAGTTGTTTAGTTTATTTGTTGAAATTGATATTATACATCTAAGAGGAATTTGGGACTGTAGGATAACTTAACATAATTGATTCACCCCCCTCTCAATTATCTAACATAGACATCTTGCATGAACTATGCCTACTACAAAGAAACCATGACTTCTACCTTAACATGGGGAAAATTAAACTAAAGATTTAAGTTCACCATACATCCTTTAGAAAAAGAATCAACATGAAAATACCTTCCAAGCTATAGAAATAAACACTCCCTCTTAGTGAGGAAGTTGTTTTGTGCAAAACCTATTTTATCCCTAAAGTATACAATCTTTCCCTTCATCAAGGCCTTAGTCAAGATGTCTACAACCTACTCATCTCTATGAATGTACTAAAAATTCACTATTCTTAAACACAATCTATAATTAAGTGTTACTTGATCTCAATGCGCTTTGAATTTTTATGAAATACTAGATTCTCAAAGAGTTTGATAGAATTGTGATTATCATAATAGAGAGTTGCTAGATCTATCTCATAATAAAAATACCAACTAGAATTTTCTATATCTAGATAGCCTCACATGTATCCATAATGGCTTCCATATACTTTTCCTTTTTAAAACTCTATGCAATTTCCTTCAATTTTATATTTTATGAAGATACTACTCCTAATCCCAAACTACAACTACATCTTGAAGTGCTTTTCCTATCATCTATATTGCCTACCCAATATACATTGGTGAGATCCTTCAACTTCACTCCATCCTACTAAATATACCTCAACCATTAATCAATTGTGCCTTAGTGGTACCTAAAAACATTCTTCATGGTTATACCTAGTGCACTCACTTAGGCTCTACTAGAAAGTAACTTGGTGAGTTCACTGTGAAATAAATACATGGCATGGTGTTGAAAAAATACATAAGCATTAAGGAGAGGATGGCCTTACTTTTCATGGAGATTTTGGGGCTGAAGAATTGAGGAGAGGATGGCCTTACTTTTCATGGAGATTTTGGAGAGAAAACTTGGAGATGTGAGGGAGAGTTTGTAAGCATATGTCTTTAAGAATTTTTGGTTATCTTTGCTTTTGGGAGAGAGACATTTTTGTGAGAATTTCAGTAGTTGAGAGAGGGATTATTTGTTGTGGAATTATTTCTTTCTTTCATGGAGATTTATGAAAGTGGATATGGTTTGAAGGATGCATCTCAAGTTTGGATTTGTCTTCTCTTTTGTTTCCTTCCTTCTTCGATTCAACCTTCGTAGGACATGAGGTATGGATTGAATATTTTAGTTACTTTATGTCTCTGATAGATTATGGATCTATTTATATATTATCATTATTTATTATATCTATACTTTTCATTTCTATGGTTATTTTAAAGTTTTGATTTTTTGTTTGTAAGAATTGGCATGTGTTTTCCTAGGGTTTTTAGCAACCCTTTTTTGGAGATATATTATTATAATAATTTAAATTGCATCTAGGGTTTTACTAAATTGATTTTATAGAAGTAAAATTCATATATCTCAAATGGGAATCTCTCTGATTTTATTTTTAGGGTCGAATCAATGCCTTATTTTTGACATTTTGGCAGACTATGCCTGTCCATTCTTGATTCCAAATTTTCTGTCAAATGTATTTGTATGCTACAGGCTGATATGATCATATAAAAGTTTGAATTTGATATCAGAGATTCTCCGAAGTCTTATATTTCATTTCTAATTGGTTTGGTGAATTTTAATTATGTTTTGTGAAAATTACAACTGTTTTAGTGAAGGCAGGTCTGAACCCTAACCAGAATTTTCTATTTTAAACCAGAAGTCATAACTTTCTTTCCCACCATTGGATCTTCCTAAAAATCAAATTGAGAGTCCATAATTATGTTATCTAAATCTAAACTGAAGATATTTCCTTTATTATTTGTTTTTTGGAAGATATGGATGACTGTTCTATGATGACTATTCTTTGCATTTAATCCTTGCTTGAAATAATTCAGTTTAAGAACATCATTAAGTTTTAAGGTTTCGTATGGTTACTAGAGGCTATTAGAATTTGTTTTTGGTTAATTGGATCTATTTATACTCTGAATATGTTTATAATATCACTTGGATGTCTTCTTATATGTTTGGAACATTCTGAATGCCATATTGGGTTTAGGGTTGTCAAGTGGGCTAGGGACAACATATGTTTTCCTAAACTCAATCAAATGTTATTATGGAATTGATATGAATTCTTGATGATGAATCTATTATGTTATTATGATTTTTATATGTATGTTAGGGAGCCTAAGTACACTAGGTGAGTGGCTCATAGTGAGGGGCCGGGGCCCTAAGTGGCTAGTACCAGGATAACCTACTATGAGTTAATTAATCAAGTGATAACCTAAATAAATGAATTGGGAATGGGAGATTATTGGAATGGGAAATTACACACTAATAAAGATTAATTGTGCCTCACGCATGCCTTTAGTGCTAGTAAAGACTAAGGATGGGAGTGGGAGAAGGTACCTATGTGTAGGTACGACTGAATGACCTTGTATGTACGAGAGGCATTCGGTTCTGCATGTGCCTACTTGGGGGCTGGGGCCAAGAGTGGCTAGTACCAAGACAACCCAAGGGGTAAGGGCTATGTGATGACACTCACCTAGCTTGTAGCTTAGAGTCTCTACCAAATTTGATCATGCCTCTGGTAGTCCTTGTGGTCTTCTTGTCTTTTCTTTTGTGTTGTGACTTTGGGGAAATTTTATCACCACCTTAGGAATTTCCTAGTTGTTACCTCTTGTACAGGCCTTTGGTTATATCTCCTAGCTCAAGGGAGTGGGCCTATTGGTTCCACATGGTTGGGTGGTTAATATTTATATCAAGGTATTGATCGTGATTCTTTGGATGATCCTAGCATATATTCCTTTCCAGATCTGCAGTTGAAGATTTCTTATTGGATATTTTAATATGTTGAGATGTACTTATGTATTTGTATTCATGTAATTTTTAATCTCCTAAAAGGAGTCTTGTAGTATTGATGTAATCTCAATTCAAAGCAATGCATAAGGGAATGGGTAGTTCTAGGTAAAAGAAAGGGAAAAGAATGTGGAATATTGGACATGTTACTAGCATTAAAAGAAAGTGCTTATGTTATTTCTCCTATCCTCTTATGTTGTCCACATGTAAAGGAAATAATCTTAAATATAGTTATATATAATGATGTATCACAACAATAATGTATTCTCTCTTGATGAAAAAATCCAAGGAAATTATTGAGAAATGATAGATTAGTGATTGGAATTATTAACAATGAATGGTTATGAAACAATGCAATAAAATAGTAATTTGATTTTAATGTTAATACTTGGTTCATGTTAATGAAGTACCTAGGATGATGCCTACCTTAATGAATATTAATCTCTTACCTAAATTATTAGAGAAAAGTGATATAAAGGATAGTAGATGTAGATGAAATCAATATGAATTTATGGAATGAGTTGATAAAAGGAATAATGATGTTGGATGATTAACTTATGTTTAATAAAAGAAATAAGTTAGGGACATTTAACTTGATGCATTAAAATGAACGTAGATATTTTAAGCTCATGATTCCATGAATATCTTATGCATGTAAATGGTTTATATGATGTTGCTTTAGTAGCGACGTGAGTGGACCCATGAGGACTTAAGTTGTATAAATATTACATTCAAGTAGTAGAAAATTATTTCTTCTTTTAGAAATATGAAGTGTAATGATGAATATTATTCTAGTTAAAATTAAAAAAAAGAAATTTACTACTTGCATTTTATAGAGGTTTATGTCTTGTCCTCTTGGGTTTCTTGGTGGGGCGTTACACAATCAACTATTTTTATGAAGTCGGGCCTACTTCCTCTGATCTACAAGAATTGATATTCTTCTTGTTTGTTAAAAGTGGAATAGACATGGTCAGCCAGTCTGAGGAATCGAAATTGCTTTATGGTCTCAACTAAGTACTTTTCTTTTCCAAGGAAGATCTCTCCCCCTTTATACCAAAACTCCAATTCTAGAAAAAATACATCAACCACAAGTCCTTCACCTTCAAATCTCTTGCAAGATCCTTCTTGAAATATCCTATGAGTTCCTCAAACCTTGTGATCTATGATTGTTAGAGAATCTATGGATATGAATGATGTAGATTCTTAGATGATCCATGAATGAGGAAATGGAAACATTGAAGAAGAATTATACATGGGATATGTACCTTTTCCTAAAGGATGAATATCTATTGGATGTAAATGGTTGTTCAAGAATAAATTGGGTCTAGATGGTAGTGTTGAAAAATATAAGGCACGGTTGGTCACAAAGTGGTATTCACAAGTGGAGGGAATTTATTATGGTGAGATATTATCTCATGTAGCTAAGCTGACATCCATTCAACTCTTATTATCACTTGCAACATCTTATGACCTTGAAGTTGAGAAAATGGATGTGAAGACAATGTTCCTTCATGGTGGCTTGAAGGAGGAAATTTACATGTCACAACTAGAGCATTTTGTTGAAAAGGGTAAAGAAAACCTTGTTTGTAAGTTGAAGAAATATTTATATGGTTTGAAACAGTCTCCTAGAATGTGGTATCAAAAGTTTGACACCTATGTGTTGTCTTTGAGATTTTTGATATTTAAATATGACCATTGTGTATATTCAAAATTTGAAAATGGTTACATTTTTATCATATTCATGTATATGGATAATATGGTGTTTACTGGGAATGGTAAAAGAATGATTTTAGATTTGAAGTCTCAATTTGAATCACAATTTGAGATGAAAGATCTAGGTGCAACTAGATATATTATTGGGATTGAGATCATTAGACATAGAGCTAGAAAAAATCTTTGGATGAGTCATAGTAAGTATGTTAACTCTGTGTTGGACAAATTCAGCATGGCATCTTGCAAGAAATTAGTTGTTCTAGTGTTATAGGGGATGAAGCTTTCTATGGAGGATTATCCAAAATCTCCTAATGAGATGGAGGACATGTCAAGAGTATCTTATGTGAGTTTTTTTGGTAGCTTAATGTATGCTATGGTCTGTACAAGGCCTAACATTTCCCAAGTAGTGGGAGTCCTTAGTTAGTTTATGGCTAATCATGGAAGGGTGCACTGGGATGTAGTTAAGAGTGTTTAGGTATTTGAGGGGTACATCTGAGGATTTCGTATGATTTCATGGTAATCCTACTAGTCCTCAACATTTAGTTTGCATTTGAAGATCTTTGGATTCAAATGGGAAAGGTGGCATTGACATAAAAAGATCCACCAATGGATATGTTTTCACATTTTTTGGTGGTGTAATTAGTTGGACGAGTAAGCAACAGGTTGTAGCTGATTTGTCCACTACAAAAGCAGAGTACATGGCATCTACTAATGCTTCTAAAGAGGCCATTTGGTTTAAGATAGTGTTATGATATTAGTTTTGATGAAGGAAATATTACTATCTATTGTGACAGCCAATGTGCTATTTGTTTAGCAATGAATCCTACTTTCTATGCCAAAACAAACATATTGATGTACAATATCATTTTGTTCGTAATATGGTGGAAGATGGAAAGGTATAATTGGAAAATAATTCTACTTAGGATAATTTTACAAATGCATTGATGAAGCCAGTGAGCACTGAGAATTTTAGATGATGCATTGGTTCTATGGGCCTTGGCGCCTTGAGCAGGTGATAAAGTTTCAACTTTTGACATGTCTTCAAAAAGTGGGAGAATGTTGGGATTAATGTGTCTCAACCTTTGAGTCCAAAAATTTCAATTTTATTATTTATTTATTTTTTCACCCACTTTGGAAGTCCTGATTTTAAGGAGCCAGTGTCATAAGTTATGTTGAATCTATATAATTATATGGAAGTTACTATTTTTTTGTAAGAGTCATGGAGAGTTAATTTTTTGCAATTGATATTTATGGCAGAGTTCACTATTGACAAGTGGTGTGAGGTAGGTTTTTCATATGGAATGGTGATTGTTTAGGTTGAGTTATGTTGGAAGTTTCTATGTGCAACGTGTCATTGGTTTAGCATGTTGAAACCACATACCTCTTTGGTATTAGGGATAGTTTTGGAAACTATGGGCTCTTTCCACTTGTATGGAGCTCTATAAATATGTATCTCCTTAGTGCATTCTTTGATGTTAGGCTAGATATCTTCTATGGAACATTTATGTGTCAAATATTCTCTAGAAATATTTATTTCTTGATTTACTCTTGATGAGCATTGGCTCAAGACATTGTATTGTACTATTGTTGTTGTTGTTGATAATACAAGTAATTCTATCTTTTTAAGGGTGGGTTTTTTCCCGAAAGGATTTTCCCACGTATATCCGGTGTTGTGATTTTATTTTCTTAAATCTGATTTTGCATGTGTTTATCTAGTTTGTAATTGTTAAAGGGTTTGTAAGAAATTTTATGCATCATCTTTCCTATTAGATTTATCATTTGGAAGTGTTATTCCACACTTGGCTTCCCTTCACCTTGTAGCTTGCAGTGTCCAAACCCTTGTGAAAGAATTCATTTTTAATAGAACCATTGATGTTCAATCCACTTTTTATTATACAGGAAAATAGTCTCAACATATAATTATCTTTTCTCATTGATGATCAAGGTTCATTTGATTATTTTAAAGGCATGAATATAAATTTATTGTGTTGATGGTCATGCCACATTGGTCTTAACATCCGCTCATTAGTATTTATCTTTCCTATAAATTAATAGGATCAATATGAATTATTATGAGTAGCAAATGCCTAAATAAGGCTTTCTTTCATTAACTATTATTACCCTATGATCCTTTGAAAGATACATTATAGGGTAAAAATAATTAACATTAATATTGATTCAATCTTTATGATAATCCTCTTAGATACCCTTCATATCTTTATTTAGATAGATTATTCTTTTTGAATGTTATTTATTGATAAGATAGATGGGGCCTGGTATAGGAGCACCAAGAAAAACAACATTGTAGGAAGTCAAGGATCATGAAAAGATCCATTTGATTCATACTTGATTTTTTAATGTCCTTTTAAGTCATAAGGAACAAAGATGTAAAGGCTACACAAGCCATTCGATAAGTTGTCACAGTTGTCCATTGAAGGCCTAGGTTGGTCAAATAGGTCAAATGATGTAGAAAAAGCCATGGGAGGGTGGAAATTATGTAAAAGGTAGTTAATAGGTTTGGTTGACATGTTTCTAAGGTTATTACAAAGTTTTAAGGTCATAGGATGAAAGTTGCAAAAGTTGTCAAGAAAGAAAAGTTGCAAAAATGCAAGAAAGTGTGGAAAAATAGTTTCCATCGGTTGTAACTATACCTTGGGAGGTTTGAAACCTAAAAATAATTTAAATATAATTTTATGTACTAACCAAATAACATTTTATAGTAAGGAGGAGGAAAAACCTTGTGTGTAAGATTGTGCATTCAAATTTATCATTTTGATTGGTTTTTAACTATTTTTTTATTGTTTCCAAGCCTTGTACAGACCTGTACATCTAGGGCACACTGTATCATTAGCTTGGATATATAGAATAATGAATCTTCCTTCTTTTAGTTTTGGTTTGGTTGTATTTCATAAACAAATTAAGAAGATATGCATGTTTTTGTAAAATCAGTTATGAAACCCTTTGAAGGTCGAAGTTGTCTGCAAGGGTTTGTGTTTATCTTGAGTTTTCAGAGATGGAAAAATCTATATCTTATATTTTTGGAAAATATATTTACATATATTTGATATGCATTTGGTCTCACTTAAAATTGTTTTGTATAATGAAAGAAATTTGATTACCTGGATGATTGTTTCTCTCATTTTTCTACTATTTTGGGATAGTAAAAATGGGTCTTTGTACAGGGTTGTATCTCTCAATTGCACCGTTGGATTTTGCTAAATTTTGGATATGTTTTAAGAAGTCTATTTTTCTACATATCTCATGGAGAGATCTCCAAAATAAGCACTAGTGAAAAAGTTATGAATAACAAAATGGGAACTATCCAAATTTTCAGGACAATGACAGACATAACAACATATGAACTTTGTTTATTTTGAAGAGGTTTGAACTAATATAGATGCAATGAATAATTATATGTTTGGTGAAGTGTTCAAGAACCCTATAAAGGATTTATAAGGATTTGATAGACCCTATTTTATGGAGTTTAAGACTTGTGTGTCTAATTTGACATGTGTGTAATGCCTTGATGACAAGAATGTTTTCGTTAACTTGTTGATTGGATGTTTATCCTAATGATGGATTGATGACTATGAAGGTGAATTGATAAAGGTGACTAAATTCATGGTGTTGGAATATTTTGATAGTTATGTGATTTTTCCTCTAAATTTTTGAAGATATTGTAATGAAGATTGAAGCCCCATGGTTGATTTGGGGCTTTGGTTGGTTCTCCAACATGCTTTGCATCATGACCTTTACCCTTATAACACTTGGTATTCTTGATATTTTTTTTTGAGCTCATTTATATTAATAAGTATATTTTAATAAGAATTATATAATTCTTGCATAACTAATTTTATTTGATAAGTAATAGAACTTCATCACAATTAGAAATAAAATTAGGAAGAAAATGAAATCATGTTGAATGTTATGAGTTAATAATTTTGTGATATAGTTTCTAATAAAATTATTTAGATACTTTCAACTAGGTTGAATATCATTTTAATATTAGATATTTTTGTAACATCTTGATATAGGCATGTTATCTCAAATAATGTTGGTTTCTAGAAAGTTTAGATCATCATATGTAAAATCATCATTTTAGATAATATTGTTGGAAATCTATTGGGAAATGTGATGCTGAGAGGGGGGGGAGGTGAATCAAATATGACCTATTAATCCATTTTAACATTACTGAAAACTTGCATAGCATTATCACAGAATTCATCAATGTAATGAAACTAATAAACTAAACATCATTCATGAAAGTACTCATAACACAATAACTTGGTTACCCAAAAACCCTTGAAAGGTAAAACTGGGGTGGGGATGACACCCAAAAATGTTCACTACTATAGTATAAAGTTTGTCTATTAGGTCTGCAAATTTTATCACAAAATATGATCTACCCTATGAGGGGTCTACCCTATTAAGAGCTAAAAGAATTATACAATCTACCTTGCAAAAGGATTTAAAAATTACAACTAAGCACTTGGTTAAGAGAGTACATAAGGTCTGTTAAAACCACTTTGCTAAGAGATTTACCCTGATACACTTGTTAGAATGTTTCAATACCTAATCCTTCACTCTGAACTATATGATGATTACAAATCTTCTCCTTTTAGTATTGATTTGATCTTATCTTTCAAGTTTATCTACATTCTGTCCTTCACTACTTTAGTTTGTTTCAGTTGGTCACTAAACTCTATCAAAATACTTCACTGATTTGAATGTATTATCTCTTTTCTATTCATTCCTCTCATTCCCTTTGCATCTTCTTTCCCATTAGAGTTCACATCTCACCTTATATAGACAACTAAATTCCTCCAAGTTTTGAGATCTACGATCTAGATTAACACATTTTGCCACTTAACCTTTACCTAATTCTAATTGGCTCCAAGTGTTGCATAGGGATAAATGATTACAAAATAGAAGCATAATCACCTCTTTGATTTCCTCAACAAATAGTAAACAAAATTTAAATGTTGGAAAAAATGTTTTACCTTAGTGATTGTGCCATAACAAACACATATTTTAATTCTAGCTTGCTTGGCATTCGATATCTTTGGCACTCGACATTCAGTGTTCTTTATACTCTGGCACTCAAAATTGTCTTCTTTACATAACTCCGCAAAAAATCACTTGGCTAATACAAAAGTACTCGATGACCATTAGTTTACTCGGTAGTGACTACTACTCGATAAATGTACATTACATGAATTACCCTATACATGATGACTCGGTCACAGTGATGACCGACCAACATTGCCTAGATAATGACTAAGTGTAAAACACTAATAGACAACAAAACTATAGGGATCTACAATCTCCCCCTTTGACATTAGTGGAAAAAACACTTTTTCATGAAATTTACAATACATTTAAAAGAGTACGTAGTACTAACAGAATACTACCCCTAAAATATATATACATATACAAAACTGAGTATATCATACCATTCTATTCTACTTCCACTCTTTGATTCTATTACCTCCCTGTGTGTCGTGATATGTCATTTTATTTCCCCCTTGTTTTTGGCACTTTTGATTTCTTCATTAGTAGGAAACTTGCAGTATTTCTCTAGAAATGGTTTGTGAAGCATCATAGCCATGTGTAATGCAGAGTCCCAACCAGATTTTCAGAACCTTTGATTGCACTTCTAGCTTGACAGCTAGGTTGACTAGGCTCTCGACAGTAGAAAGATGAGTATCTTTCTATATTAGGTCCTTAGCCTTTTCTAACTCTCTTTGGATGACCTCCAGGTGAGGTGTCAACATTGTTTGAATAGAGAGTAGATGATCCCTTATCTTACCATCATTAGCCATCAACTTGGCTATCCTTCCTTGAGAATATAGAAGCTTGGCATAGTGTTTGGAGTTGGAGCTTGCATCCAAACACAATAAGTGACCAATAGACTTTATATCTAGTTGTAGGCTATCTACCAACTCTTGGTTATCCTTAATACATTCTTCTACATTTCACAATTTCTTGTACAAAGATTGTGCATTCAGTACAACTCCTGAATCTGATATTTGGTTAGAATGTTCTACCTACTTCACTACTATCTTAGCATAGACCTTATTTAGTACCTTTGTCTCAAATTTCCTTTCTGACCACTGCAACAACTTATCATTTTCTTCATTGTCATCATCTGTCACTTTATTGACTATGTGGACAAGTTGTTCCAGTATGGGGTCAAATTCATTAACATCAGTCATGTCAAAAGCATCAATGAATATACCTTTTATCTCATGCAAAACTTTCTTTTGCTAATGTTCCCTTCTCAATTCTTCCTGCCTGCTTTTCTTCTTCAATAAGTCTTGCAATGTATGCATCTGTTCATATGATAAGTTATATGTGTCCCATTTTGGAATCACAATAACTTCTTCGAGTGTCACCTCAGGTGTATAAATTTTCACCTTCTTTTTCGGTGCCTTCTTCTTTGGTGTATTCCCACTTGGCATCTGTACAAGAGCTTTTATTGCCTCTTTCTCCTTAGGCTCTTGGATGTCAATATATTTTACCTTCTCTTCTTTTACCTTATCCTCCACATTAGGATTTACAATCACTAGTGTAGACTGATCTTCTTTTTCCTTCTATGACTCCTTGGTAGATGTAGACTGAAGTATAGTTGTCGATCGATCCTATTCCTTAGTAGTGCTAATATCGGCTAACATGTCAATTGTAAAAACTTGAGAATTTATGGGGGTTGTGTTGACATTTGATGTATCATCAATTATCAGATAATTTTTTACTTGTAATAACACAATGTTACTTCTTAGAAAAGATGTAGCGTGTGCTTCCTTGGCTTGTATGTCTTCCTTGGTCAATACCTGATTCTTCACTCAGGTATCCTCAGGAATGTCAACAATAGTTATTTTAGGTAACTTTTGACATTTCTCTTACTTGGGAGCTTCTTTCTCCTAAATTTGTGGATCATTTACATCTTCTTTATTATCTAACTCAACACCCTTAGATGTGGTAGCATCTTGTGGTGCACTCTTGTTAATTAATAGACCAAAAAAAATCTTCCAAGTCCTAAGACTTTCATGAATAACATCCTCAACCTTGTGTTGAAGAATATAGTAAGTTGTAAGCTTAGGAATGAATTTGTTCTTGTATTGTTCCACAACTTCTTGAATACAAGTAGGGGATAGATCTGGTGCAAGTTGAGCTAAAGTGGTTTCCTTTATCTACTTCTCGATCATTAGGGAAAATTCCCATTTCTGTGCAACTCTTTCAGATAGCTCTTTAGGGATCGATTTACCCATTTGTATTGGTAGCATCTTGAAGGTCCAGAGCATCAAAAGTATAGCTTCTTCAATTTTCTCCTTATCTCTTCTGCTCATGCTCTCAAATCTTATTTGTTTCAAACCTGTGAGTCCAGCAGATTTCTTGATGGTGTGGCATATTTCATCCACATTCGGTGTTATTCTCTGTATTGGTAACTTCTTCTTCTTAACTTCCTCATCACTCTCTATTTCCTCATCATCTTTCTCCAAAATAAGTTTCCTCTGAGGCTTCTTCCCTATCTAGATTGGCACTATCCTAGCCTGAACAATTTTCCTTTTTCCTGATGTAGGAGTTTTCTTGTGTGGCTTAGCAGCTATGGTTGTAGAGACTTCCCTTGTTCTTGGCCTAAGAATAGGTGAAGAAATAGCCTTTGGTTTTTTCACTTTCTTTCTCATAAGATCGGCAATTACTACCTTCTTTCCTCTCTTCTCCACTACTTTCTCCTCTTCTTCACTTTCACTAGATTCACTTTCTTTATCTTCCCCTAGTCCTTGTGTCAGTTCAAGAAGTGCATCTACCTATCTCTCTCCTATCATTTTCACTAGGCTCTTTACTATCTTTTTCCTCTTTCTCTCCATGGTGGTAGACTTTAATCCCATGGTTGTAGACTTTAATCCCATGGATATTTTGGACTTACCCTCCTCATATGTTCCAAATTAGGGAGCCTTCTTATCGACTTCTTTGTCTAATAGGGTTGTGATTACTGATGTGGTCTCATAAATATTAACCTCATAAGGTAATGGCATTAGCCATGATACCCTTGGCAAAGTGATGCAGGAGCATCCTAGGTGTAAGAGCAATCTTGCATCACCCAAAAATATTTCTATTTTTTTATTCAATAAGGGCTATCTTGTGCAGATTTGCTATTTATGGAAACTTGCTATTTTTAGTAAGTTGGTCTTACGATCTCGAAATGTCTAATTTTACATATGGAGGTCATCTTAGTCATATCAGCCTGCCAGCAAAGTTTCATGGCTAGATCAGGTCTAGTTTTGAAGATATTGAAGATTTTCAACATTGGCAGCAGGGTATTGAAACTTCGAACTCAGTTTTGAAGGCTTTAGAGGCCCCGGATGAGGTTGAAAATTTGGGTGACGGGCGCTTTATGTGGGCCAAGCCTGTAGAGTGCTTCGTGGCATTTCCAGAATGGGGTTATAATAGCCAATCGAGTCAATGGGCGATGACTTATGGTCTTCGGAAGTTGGGTCACCTGAAATGGCGAAAAATAATTTTTCTTCAAAATTTTTGTTTGGGTTTCAAAACTCATTTTGAGCCAACTTTGATGTAATAAATTGTAAAATAAAATAATTCTAAGTTTGGTCGGCCCTGAGGGCTAAATTTCTAGAACCTTCTCGGGCGGTGGAAATTGCCTATATAAAGAAGGCCCGTAGTGTTGTCTAGGGTAGTTTTGGGTAGTAGATTTGGGTATTGATTCGAGGCTTTGTCCTACAGAATATTGTAAGGGAATGCCCATGTGGCTTTGCATATTGTAATTCTCAAAGTTTGTAATTCCACATTTGTGGAGATAATAAGAAGCCAATTTTCTGTTCTTGCATATTATTGTTGTTGTTTCTCTATTTCTGTTATGTGTTTGTGGTATTAAGGGGAGCACCCTTCATCATAAAGAAGCTTGTGCATATGTGAAATCAATATCTACTAAGAAACAAATGTCCTGGTTGTACTTCTCATAGAGATACAAGAATCCTACTTCTCTTCCTCATTTCCTTATTGAATTCCACAAAGTAGTTTTCCATTACACCCTTAACACTCTCTCCTATTTGACTGATAAGCTCATTAATTTGAACTGTGATTGGCCTATCTGTATCCCAAACTACTCCACCAACTATAGGAAAAAACTTCTAAATGTAAATGAATAGACAAATGAGCAAGGAACCAAACTTACACATAGAATTCTTTCCTTTCTGGATAGAAGTAAGGTTCTCAGCAAGTTGAGTCAGTTGGAGCTTGGTGAGGTCATAGGTATGGCCTTTCTTGATGATTTTCCAAGCCTAGTCTACTGCCATACATGAGACATTGTCCAACTGACTAGACTGATAGAATTTGTGAGCAATGACTCTCACTGCAAAATCAATCTCTAGATCAGTGATAGTGGAGATTATCGTTCCACGCTTATTCCAGACTACCTGAGTGTTTTCCTAAATCTCCTCCTTGCTTAAACATCTCATTATTTTCTTACTAGGGAGCTTAGGGTATCTAGTGCTGGAAATATTCAAGAATTAAGCAAGTTACTGAGAGGGGAGGGGTGAATCAGTAACTTCAAATTTTCTTTCAGATGTATTAACATATAGTTCACTTTATCCTTTTGCATATAGAAAGCATGAAACTTAAAAGCATTCACAACAATGACACATAGATTTGGTTACCCAGAAACCTTCCAAAAGAAAGTAAAACTGGGGTGGGGATGAAACCCACAAAGCTTTACTACTGCAGTACAAAGTTGGCCGGTTAAGGCTTACATTGATCACTTATGATGATCTGCCCTGCTAGGAGCAATAAGGACTGCTAGGTCCACCTTGTTAGAGGATTTACAAACATACAATGAAGTATGCACTCGGTTAAGAGATTTTACAAAGACTTTTAAGTCTACCCGGTTAAAGGATTTCAAGCTGATTCACCTGTTAGGAAGAAACAGTAAATCTCTTACTTTGCAACTGGATTGCTGAATGAGATTCGCTAATGTAATGATCACCTTCTGTGATGAATTTGTCTTTGCTGCTTCTTATACTACTGTAGCCCTTTGTAATTCACTTATCTCTGCCTTTCTTTCTTTTTCATATTCATACTCATACATCTTGGTATTTTTACAACATTGTTTATATACAAGTCTAAACAATTAATTACAATTACAAAGTCGGCTTGATAAATGAACATAAGTGCTACTAAGTCAGCCCAAGTATGGTTACACGGTTCCTGCAAACTAACTCGGTGACTTTCTGATACTCGGTGTCCACTGCATTACTCGGCATCGTCATGCACTCGGTAGAAGTGAAGGCTCGGTTCATACTAACCACTCGGTAAGTTTTGAACTCGGTAAATACCTGTGACTCGGTAGACATAATGTTACTCGGTTTACACTGTCCTGCTCAGTTTGCACTGTCCTACTCCATTTCCACTGTTCTGCTCGGTTTGCACTGTTCTGCTTAGTTTACACTGTTCTGCTCAGTTTTCACTGTTCTGCTCGATTTGCACTGAGAATGCAAATAAGTGTTGTCACTAGTGGCAATCCTGCTTAATGCCAACAATCTCCCCCTTTGGCATTAGTGACAAAAACACTTATTGCCCAAAACTTATATACATGAACCATGCTGAGATTTATTTTGATTTTTCAAAATTTGTCTTTGTCATAGGGCTTTATAAATTATCTCCCCCTTTCAATGTGCTAACTTTTTCTTCTTTTCTTCTATACATATCTCCCCCTTTTTGACAATAATGCC
The DNA here is from genome assembly GCA_027943335.1 of Chamaecyparis obtusa. Lineage (NCBI taxonomy): Eukaryota > Viridiplantae > Streptophyta > Pinopsida > Cupressales > Cupressaceae > Chamaecyparis > Chamaecyparis obtusa. The sequence continues at coordinate 731,482 of BSBK01001497.1, forward strand.
AAAGGTGTATATACAAGTGTTTTACAGGGAGAATCCAAAATTTGATTGAAAAATAGAATGTACCTTCATTATCAGTGCCAGGGTTCTGTCCCAATTTTCTTGCAGAATCTTGCATGTTTGGATTGCAATTTGGACTTCTACAGAGAGTTCAATCATGTGATCTGCTATTGAGAACTGATTGTCATGAATTAATGTTTTGGAATGTTCAATGTGCTTATACATTGTATTCATGATGGGAAGGATCATGTTCTGAATGTCTAGCAGTGTGGACCGGATCCTTGTGTCTTCTTTCAGTAGTTTTGACTGCATATTTGATAGGAATGAGATTTTCATGTGATGAGCAGAGTTTGAACTTGGTTCAAGTTGCAGCTTTTGTATGCTAATCTTCAAATCCTCATCAATTTTATTCATTTTATCCTTGACATCCTTGGTGAATTCGGCAACATTGCACAGTTTGGCCAAAAGAGAGGTAACATTCAAATAGGAAGATTCAATTAATGTTTGTCAAAACTGAAGATAATTCTACTTGATTAATAGCTATGTGCTGAGCAATGTGCTCAAGCACTTTATTGTTGAATTTCTTCTCGGCTCTTTCAACTAACTTGTCTGTCCCAGATGAATCCTCATTGTACTTATTTACCACTTCTACTAATTGTAACAAAACATGTTGAGAGGAGTCTACTTTAATACCTAATGCTTTTGACAAAATGTCCTTAGCATCCTTAATGATTTTATATTCCTTATCTCTCTCATCTTTAAGCTTCTTTTGCTTCGCTTTCCTTTGGAGGATTTCACCTATATTTTGCATTTGATCTGCTGATAGATTTGCAAAATCCAATGTTGGAATCTCTATTTCCTCATCTAGGTCTATATCCTCTACTATATTCTTGCCCAAAAATCTTATACTTGATTGAGTCTTAGGCTTATATATACTTAATGCTTTAGTAGTATTGATAGTAGACATAGTAGGACTGGCTATAGAGAATGGTATACTGTCTACTAGAGAACTTGAAGTATTTACACTTGTAGAATAAAAAACTGGAATACTTGCTTCTGGAAAACTTGATGAGATAGGAGACTGCAACTCGGTAGAAGAAATGGTAGTTACTTCTGTTGTTGCTATAGGTGATTGGACAAATGTTGTAGTTGTCACAACCATGCTTGAAGATGTCTCCGGGCTAGATGTAGTAACTTTTGCTGGAGAGGTAGGAAGTGATGCAATGACTTCTGCCGCTATCCTCACAGTATCATCTACCTCAGTGGCTTCTTCCTGTTCATCACTGTCATCTTTAATGTCTTTTATTATAACTATTTCAATACTCGGTTGGTGAAGATGGTATATGTTCTTCCATGTGGCATTTGCAGTCTTCACAACTGATTCAATATTGTTAATCAGAATTAAACAAGTATTGAACTTCAGTGTCATCTTATTTTCATTCTCCTTCAATGCCTTCTTTATTTCATCATTTTTCAAGCTTGGCATTAACTGTTTCAGGGTTTGATCAAATATGTCTATTACAGTTTGCTTTGCATTGGCCCATCTCATTTTTATTTGATCTAATAAAGCTCCTAGAATCTGTGGGGCTATTTCATCAGGAGAGTATTTCCACTATCCCATCTTTTCAATGATAGCATCTTCAATCTCCTTTTGTTCTGTTTCCAATCTTGTTTCATATTTTAAAGATTTTATATTACTTACTCCAGATCCTGATCCTTCTCTCAAAAGTTTGATCTTCTCTTGAAGGGTTAGAGGAGGCTTTTTGAATATTATATCTTTGTCCTTTTTATCTGCCTTACCCCTTGCACTTCTCCTTGTAAATACGATAGTGGGAGGCTTAGGTGCCTTGGTGATGAATACCTTTCCTTTCTTCTTTGCAGGTTTTGGTTCCTCTGTTTTCTCATCCTTTTTCTCTTCTTCTTCAGTGTCTTCTCCTCTGTCCTCGGTTAGCATTTGCATTTTGGCTATCCTCTTTTTTCCTTTATTTACTACTTGTGGAAGTTTTATACTTAATTCAATTCTCACTTTTTCTTCTTCATATGTTCCAAAATATGGATCTTTGGGATTAACAGGATGATTAAGGAGGGCTTCAATGATATTCTTTATTTCATCAATGTTTACCTCATAAGGAAGAGGTTTTACATGTACAATCCTTGGTTTAACTACTTGAATGTATACTCTGTCATAGTCCACCATGAAACAAATATCATCCTTATAATCCTCCACCAACTTCTGTGGAATCCAGAATCTGTCGTTCATTTTCTCCTTGAAAGACTCAAAATAACTATCCATGATCTCAAAATTTTCACCCATTTCTGAAATATATTCATTTATCTCATAAAGAATTGGCACATCCTTTCTCCATACTATTTTTCCTTTGGAAGGGAAGAATTTCTGAACATAGAAGAATAAACAGACTAGAGATCCAAACTTACATGGATTATTTTTGGAAGTTTGAATGCTTTCCATGTTCTTGTTAAACTGTTTTAACAACAAATCTGCAAGATCAAATGATAAATTATTCTTTACCACTTTGTATGCTAGGTCTATGGCTTCGCAGGAAACACTATTCTGTCGACTTGAACTGTATATTTTATGAGCAATGATGTGTGTTCCAAACATCAGTTCAACATTAGTAATGCTGCTTACTTTCATGCCTCTACCATCCCACTTGGCTAGGGTTTTCTTCTCCAGTTCCGGCCAACCTAGGGTTTTGGTAGTTTTAACTTTGTTTAACATGGGAAGACCGGTGATTTGGTGAATCATCTTCTTAGTGATCTCTATGGGTTGCTCAAGCCAAATCTTGCCTTCATGTACATGGCTGAGAATGTATCTAACCCATTTCTCCCAAAAGTTTTGAGGTAAATGTGTAATGTGAACTAATCCCTTGTCTTCTAGATGTTTGTGCTCTGGTTTTAGAATACCATTCACACACAGTTCCTCACGCACAATATCTAGCTCTAGGTTTCCCATCTCTTGAATTGCACAATTGAAATGATTGCGAATATCGTTAACAAGTAGTACCTTAGGAGGAATCTGAGATTGAGCTCCGTTCAGGTCTAGGGCTGCTACAATTGCGGGCATGAGTTTGAAATCTGGTGCTCTCCATTACCCTTTGATTATCATTTCTGTTAATTTTATCGCTGAAGTGCTGGATGATGCCATGGTAGCTCATAGAGAATTCTTTTCGCAAAAGTATTTGAATCGCTGGATTGCTCTAGAAATTTTCTGCTCTCAAAATGTTAAAGTTCACTGTGAAGAATGAGTTTGATTTCTTGCCTTTTGTTTACAACTCTGTCATTAATGCTTTGTAGAAATTAGGGTATGAATTCCGACAGACTGTCACCCACTATGAATTAATTGCTCAGTAAAGACTTCACAACTCGGTGAACTTGAGAATTCATATTGCTCCGACCTCGCTCAGTAATCATATTAGATCACTCCCAACCTTGCTCGATGAAAATTGATACCGACCTTCCTGTGATCTTATTGCATCTTGTATGCTGATTTAGATCTTTCTTTTAATTCAGTTCTGGAACTGCTTGAAATTGGTCTATGAGAATACAGTTCCAATGCTTTCTTGGGAATTTAGTTTGAGTTGGTAGAGCCACCCATTCCATTACTTGTACTAGTTTTCTCAGTAGATTTAGGAATCCACTGTTGTCTCATCTATTTCCTGACCTTAGTTGCTTCATTCTTCTTTCCATCTTCAACTTCACTAGCATTCATGCAATTTCTGGCTATATGACCGAGTTTAGTGCATTTGAAACATCTTATGGTAGTATCTCTTTTCCTTAGATGATGTTTTATGTAGTTCATGCCAATGTGTCCATATTCTCCACAGTAATGACATCTACACCAAGTGTTGTAATCCCATCCAAACATTGCTTTCATAATTTGTTCTACTGGATTGAATGTTTTGGATCTGCACTCGGATGCCTTGTGACCTTGTTTGTTACATTTGTGACAATTACCTTTGAATTTTGGTTTTTCCCTGCATTCATTTGCTTCGTGACCATGCTGATTACAGTTGTAGCATTTTCCATTGAATTCTGCTTTTTCATTGCTCCAACATTTATTTGAAGTATGTCCTATTTTTCCACAATGATTACAAGTAGGTTTCTGATTTCTTTGAGTACCTTGCTTAGAAGATTCACCTTCTCCTTTGTATCCAAGTCCTGCTTTTCCTTTTTGCCTATGAAGATTTCGATCATACAGCTGATTTAAGTCTTCTTGGCTCTTCAGCATTCTTTCATTGATTTGTTTTTCGGTGTTTAGGTCATCCATCAATCTTAGATTGATTTTCTTTTCAGATCTTAGTTCTTCTCTTGTGCTTTCTATTTCTGATCTTAGAGTCAGAATTTCCTCATTTGTATGGGAGATCTGATCAATTAGGTCTTCTAGCTGAAGGGTTTTATTTTGGACTTCATTGTTCCTTCCATCTAATTCATCTTTCAACTTGTTTCTTTGTTCTAAGATCTCACAAAATCTTGTTGAGTGTAGTTCTTGTTCTCTTTTTAATTTTGTCACTTCTTCCTGTAGAGACCCATTCTTTTCTAGGAGTTCTTTGACATCATTGTTTGCTTCATCTAATCTATCTGAGGGAAAAAGATCTTCAATCTTTTCTTCAATGTAATTATGATCATTCATCTGATTTTTAAGTTCCTTCCTTCTTCTTAGGGATTGGGAAAGATTTTCTTTTGCTTCTTTAAGTTTAGCTATGGCCATTTCCAGATCTAGCTTTTCATTTTCAATCACCTTGTTCAGTTTGAATACCTCCATTGTCCTGGATCTTTGATCAAGCTAGTTAAGCTTTATCTTGAGAACCAATACAGCTCTGATACCAATTGTTGGAAATATTCAAGAATTAACCAAGTTACTGAGAGGGGAGGGGTGAATCAGTAACTTCAAATTTTCTTTTAGATGTATTAACATATAGTTCACTTTATCCTTTTGCATATAGAAAGCATGAAACTTAAAAGCATTCACAACAATGACACATAGATTTGGTTACCCAGAAACCTTCCAAAAGAAAGTAAAACTGGGGTGGGGATGAAACCCACAAAGCTTTAATACTACAGTACAAAGTTGGCCGGTTAAGGCTTACATTGATCATTTCTGATGATCTGCCCTGCTAGGAGCAATAAGGACTGCTAGGTCCACCTTGTTAGAGGATTTACAAACATACAATGAAGTATGCACTCGGTTAAGAGATTTTACAAAGACTTTTAAGTCTACTCGGTTAACGGATTTCAAGCTAATTCACCTGTTAGGATAAAACAGTAGATCTCTTACTTTGCAACTGGATTGTTGAATGAGATTCGCTGATGTAATGATCACCTTCTATGATGAATTTGTCTTTTCTGCTTCTTATACTACTGTATCCCTTTGTAATTCTCTTATCTCTGCCTTTCTTTCTTTTTCATATTCATACTCATACATCTTGGTATTTTTACAACATTGTTTATATACAAGTCTAAACAATTAATTACAATTACAAAGTTGGCTTGATAAATAAACATAAGTGTTACTAAGTCGGCCCAAGTATGGTTACACGGTTCCTGCAAACTAACTCGGTGACTTTCTGATACTCGGCGTCCACTGCATTACTCAACATCATCATGCATTCGGTAGAAGTGAAGGCTCGGTTCATACTAACCACTTGGTAAGTTTTGAACTCGATAAATACCTTTGACTCGGTAGACATAATGTTACTCGGTTTACACTGTCCTGCTCAGTTTGCACTGTCCTGCTCGGTTTGCACTGTTCTGCTCGGTTTGCACTGTTCTGCTTGATTTACACTGTTATGCTCGGTTTTCACTATTCTGCTCAGTTTGCACTGAGAATGCAAATAAGTGTTGTCACTAGTGGCAATCCTTCTTAATGCCAACATCTAGTTACCTGGTGAATCATGTCTTTTGTGATCTAAACTGGTCCATCCTCTAGCTAAAATTTCATGTCATGTACTCAACTCGGTATAATTTTAATCTAGTCCACTTTGAAATTTTGTGGAAAATCTAGGGCATGAACTAACCCTTATTCAACAACATTTTGGTGTTTCAGCTTCAACACCCCATTGCTGCATAATTTGTTGTATGCTTCCCTAATTTCATAGTCACAAATCTCTCTGATTTCGCAAATGTAGCATGACCTAATGTTGTTTACCATTAAAAAAAATTTTGGAACCGATGACAAATCTCCACTTAGATCTCCCATGATTGCACTCTCCGGGACAGCCTGAAACCTTTGTGGCTTACTCACCTCATTCTTTACCAATTGATCATCGAAAACATCCTTTCATTGTTTCTTCATTGTAGAAAATGAAGATTATGCCATTAATTTCAACTAAAAGTTCTTGAAAAAGATTTTACTCAATAGGGTACCTTTGCACAAGTGTTCTACAGATGATTTTTTGATGGCACGCTGAGAAGATTTGAAATCTCCCTTAGGCTCTAAAACAAATAGGTTAAAAACTCTCTAAATCACCCAAATAAATTTTCAATTCACTGGTGAAATGAAATGAGTGGTAACATCCCACTTATAGACTTCAAATGGTTGGATTAGGGCTCCATAAATGTTCCGTACACATTCTAGGTGGAATACAGCTGTCTCAAAAATCTTATGTTAAGCTCAGCTAACACAAGCTCAATCAACACAACCATTTAGATACAGCTCAGTGTACATCACATCTCAGATATCACAAGTGCTTGGAATACATTGATAACTCGGTCATTTCAGACTAAAACACTAATGCTCGGCATCAAAAATGATTTATTCCACTTTGCTCAAACATGTCCTAATGCATCTCTATCTATGCAAATATGGACTTTTTCTCAACTTAGGTTAGCAACTGATATAAGATAAAGCATTTTAAGACTCAGTTCCATACATACCTAATTTTCCTAGTTTGAAGTAGTGTGATCACCTGATCCATCAAATTGGGTGACCTCAGGTGCACTGGCTTCACTAGTGCTTCCTTCTTCTTTCTTCTTCCAAGTTTTGTTCATTTGATTTCTCAATTCCCAATGATATCTTCATTCTTGCTTTGATCACTGCTCGGTATGGGTGATCTATTGGAAACTGAATTGAAACAATTGTTGTATTGTCATTGATGTCAAATCTTAATCAGTAGGGCTATTGCTACTTAGGAAAGTACTATATCTATTTGAGTGTTACTAAGGGGCTAAGCAAGGTTGGTAACAATAGAACCTAGGGAAAGGTTGAGCTATCTTGATACTACAAAGTGTACTTGACTATGTTGCACTATGATGAGATGATGTATTGTTTATCTTAGTAAGATTGAAGACTAAACTGGTAGGCTTAACTGAGCAAAGAATGGAAAAATCATGTTTAAGCCGAGTGATGTTAGTGTCAACCGAGTAAGTATATGCTGAGAAAAATTATAGTATCAACCGAGCATCAGTAAATTGCCAAGGAAGATAGTGCAAGCTGAGGAGACAGTTTTAGTATTGACCAAGTGTTCTACATGAAGACCAAGTGAACAATCACAGTATTGATCAAGCATCAACAAATTTATATTTGAAGAGAATTTAATTTTGGAGCCGACATTGTTGAATTCTTGGATTATGTAAAATGTGTTGACTTTATTTATTGATTTTTTGGAAGCATTAAATGCATTGTAAAATGTTTTATTGTAAATCTTTAAGAGATTTGAGATGATTCTAGAAAAGGAGCCGAAGAACATAAAGCGGGTAGATTCAATGAATCTGACCTAACCCTAAGATCTATGAATGAGATTGAGTGGAAAAAGATGAGTTAACCTAATTGAGAAAAATATAAGGGAACCTGAACATTGTGATATCTATGCACATGGTGAACAGAGAATGCTGGAAGAGAAAAGTTTTATTGACTGAATAAGCAGAAAAGGCTGAAGGAGAAGTGTGGTGATTGCTTGAAGAAAATTTCCAAGCAGATCAGAGATGGAAATGGCAAAGTTTCAAAGTCAGTAAACCAGCATTAGTGTACGGAATAAGATCTAATATTTGCAAAGTGAGTTATATATTTTTCAGATAATACTACTGCTACTTTCTAACCATTGTAATAGTCAAAATCCTTTTAACAGAGGTTGATCTAACAGTCATATGTTAAATCCTTTTAACAAGGTTGCATTCTAATGGAGTGTATGTAAGTCCTATGACTAGGCCCACTTTTAATAGGGTGATTGAAATCCTTTAACTGGGTCACATTTGACAATGTGTATTGTAACCTTTAATAGGGTTGGCTTTTTATAGAGCTCACTTCAGAAGAGTGAAAATAATAGTAGCATGTTACAAAGTGGTTTTTCCCAAATTGGGTTTCCACTATAAAACTTAGTGTTTATACTTGTGTGAATGTTTAGATCTGAACATTACTATGTTTTGCAAGTTAAGTTACAACTGGGTAGTGGACTGCATTATTAGATGTTTCTATTATTGAATAAGTGATGACCGAGTTTGTTTTGGTTTTGGATCTAATTTAAGGATAAGTTTATGAGATTGTTTTATACATCAGGACCTGAGAACAACTGATTCACCCCCCCTCTGTATTGTTCTAAATCATATTATCAATTGGTATTAGAGCTCAGTTGCTTATTATTAGTGTTGACAGATATCAAGTTTAAAGGGGCTTGAAGCAAATGATAAGGATGCATAAGGAGTTACCGAAGCTGAACAAAGAAAATTTCCCTACGTGGAAAAGCTCAATGAAGCTGCATCTGGCAGGTATTGGTGACTCTGCAAAGTATTACATTGAGAACAGTTATGTCTCACCTGTCACACCTTTCATTGCCAAAGAAATGAGAGCTAAGCAAGAACATAATTAGGCAATGCTGGAAATTGCATCTACCCTAAGCTATCCAGAATTTGAGGACATTAAGGACTGTACAACTGCAAAGGATATGTGGGACACTCTTGCAAGGATCTATGGTGGTGATTTGAATGTGCTGAAAGAAAAGGCCAAGAGTCTTAGAGGTAAGTTTGATGAAATGAGAATGCAACAAGGTTAAAAAATTGCATAATATTGTAGTAGAATAAAAGAAGTTGTGAATGCTATTAGAGGAGCTAATGGGACTATTGATGATGAAACTATAATTGGGAAATTATTAAGAACCCTGCGTCCTATATATGCTATTAAGATCTCAGCTATTTAGGAATCTAGATGTAACTCTACTAACGTGCTTACTTTGGAAAGTTTGGTTGGTAAGCTGTCTGCTTTTGAACTCTCTAATTATGATAATTTCACTATTGGAAGCATTGGAAATGTTGAATCTATTTTTAAGTCACGGTTAGTTCTAAACAAGCCAAAGAAAGAAAAAGAAAGATGCATCAATGAAAGTGAAAGTGATAGTGATAGTGAAAGTGACAGTGACACTTCTAATGAAGACCTAGAAGATCTAGAAGCTCTTATGGCTACAAGATTGAGAAGGGGAAAAGGAAAGTATAAAGGAAAACTCCCTATTATATGTTTTTCATGTAATAAAGTTGGTCATATAGCTACTAGATGTCTTGATAGGAAAGATAAAGATGATGAAAGGAAAAGAAAACACAAAGAGAGAAAAGATGATAGAAGCTACCGATGGAACATAGACTACAAGGGAAAAGGTAAGAAATCTTGTTACATTACTGAAAAAGAGACTAACACTGATAGGGATGATTTTGAAATTGAGGTAGTTTATGTGGCAATGAAAGATGAATCTGATGAGGATGAGAAAACAACATTGATATCCTATGTGAACAAGAATGATAAATGGATTATTGACAGTGGTTGTTCACATCACATGACTGGTGAAATAAGTTTGAGACCTTACATCATTACATAGGTAAAAGTGTAAAATTTGGTAATGATGCACCATGTCCTGTTAGAGGAAAAGGTTTGATTAAACTAACTGATAAGATATCTTGTGAAAATGCATATTGGGTTGAAGGTCTTAATTACAATTTGTTAAGTGTTGCTTAGCTTAACAAAACTAGTTACCAAGTGGAATTTCATCACAAGCAAGCTAAAATATTTAATTCTGCTAGAGAACTGATTGGAAGTGGAGATCAGACTAGAGGTAATTTGTTCTATCTTGACCTATCTACAGAAACATGTTTGATTGCACAACTTGATGATATTTGGTTATGGCATAAAAGGTTGTGTCATGTTAACTTTGACAATTTGGTAGAGATAAGTAAGAAGAAAAAGGTAAGAGGTCTACCTAGATTGAAGAAACCTGAGAATGTGATGTGCAAGGAATGCCAGTTAGGAAAAATGACAAAGTCAAGTTTCAAGAGGAAATCCTTTACTTCTAAAAACATTTTAGATTTGGTTCATACTGACCTTTGTGGACCTATGGGTGTACAAAGTTACTGTGGTGCTAGATACTTTATCTTATTTGTTGATGATCATACTAGGATGATGCATGTGATGTTTCTAAAAGAAAAATTTGAAGCTTTTCAATATTTTAAGTGGTATTTGGCTAAGGTTGAAAAGGAGACAAGTAGGAACCTGAAATGTCTTAGATATGACTAAGGTGGAGAATCTACATCAAATGAATTTAATCTATTTTGTAATGATAGAGGAATTAAAAGATAGACGTCTGGACCTAGAACACCTCCACAAAATGGTATAGTAGAAAGGAGAAATAGATCTATCTTGGATTGTGCAAGGACATTGATGATTGAAAAGAATGTGGCACAAAAATATTGGAAAGAATCTACAAGAACTACTATCTACACTCTTAATTGAGTACAGATCAAGAAAGGTACAAATCTGACACCTTATAAATTATGGCATGGGCATGCACTGAGTGTTAAATACTTTAGAATCTTTGGAAGTAAGTGCTATATATTAAAAGACACTATGAATGGAAAATTTGATGCTAAGAGTGATGAAGGCATATTCCTAGGGTATTCCACAAAAAGTAAAGCTTATAAGTGTTTGAAATCTAACACTAACAAAATTGTGGAAATTGTGAATGTCAAAATTGATGAGTATGCAAAAAGAAATGAAGTTGAGAGTAAAAGAGAACCAGAAGATTATAGATCTTTTGTGTACATTGAAGAAGAAGAAGAGGCAAGTAATAGACTTGCACCTGATGCTGAGTCTCGGGGAAGCAATGCCAAGCAACAAACAAAAGCTGTCGAGCGTTAGGAAAATAGTGTCGAGAGAGAACAACAACATGCCGAGCTACAAGAAAATGTTGTTGAGTATCAGGAAGAGGTTCCCGAGCATTCTGAAGTTGAATTTGACAATCTTACTGAGGAACATGATGAAATAGAGGAGAGAATAGCTGAACCTATTTTGAAAAAATATGTGAGAAGACATCATAAGCCTAAACAAATAATTGGAGACAAAGATACTGGAATCTAGACCAGAAGTAAGACTAAGGATCCAACATGTCTACTATGTGAATTTGAACCAAAGACAACTAGAGAAGCATTAGAGAATGAAGAATGGATACAAGCAGTGAATGAAGAAATTGACTAGATTGAGAAGAATGATACTTGGACTCCAGTGTCGAGACCTGAAAACAAGAATGTTATAGGAACAAAATGGGTATTTCAAAATAATATGAATGAAAATGGTGAAATCACTAGGAACAAAGCTAGGCTTATATGCAAAGGCTACGCACAAGAAGAAGGAATAGATTATGGGGAGACATTTGCACCTGTAGCTAGATTGGAAGGAGTAAGAACTCTGCTTGCATATGCTGCTTATAAAGATTTCAAGGTATATCAAATGGATGTCAAGTCTGCATTTTTGAATGGTATACTAGAAGAAGAAGTTTACATAGAACAACTAGAAGGTTTTATTGATCCAAACAGAAGACACATGGTGTGCAAACTAAACAAAGCATTATATGGATTGAAGCAAGAACCTAGAGCATGGTATGAAAGGTTGCACAACTACTTGATACAGATTGGATTTTCAAGAACAAATGACACAAGCAATCTGTACATGAAGGATGAAGAAGGTAAAGGTATCTTGTTGGCAAAATTTTTTGTTGATGACATTATTTTTTGTGGACAAGATGCATTATGTAAAAATTTCTCAAATGAAATGCAAACTGAATTTGAAATGAGTATGTTTGGTGAGATCAGATTCTTTGTTGGGATCAAATTCTTTGTTGGTTTATAAGTATATCAGAAGAAGAATGGAATTTTCATTACACAGTCTAAGTATGTTAATGAAATACTAAATTTTTTTGGGATGGAAGATGCTAAACCAGTGGGAACTCCCATGGTTACTAGGAAAAAGTTATCTAAGAATGATGATGTTGCAGAAGTGAATCAAACTCTGTATAGATCCATGATTGGAAAATTATAGTATGTTGTACATAGCAGACCAGATATTGCATTAGCTATTGGGATTGTGGCAAGATTCTCTATCAATCCTAAGGAAACACATATGATGGTCGTGAAAATAATTATGAGATACTTGAAAGGAACTACTGACTATGGTCTATATTATAAGAAGGATGAAAAATTTGATTTTTGAGTTTATACAGATGTTGATTGGGTAGGAAATGTAGATGAAAAAAAGAGTACAAGTGGTGGATCTTTCTTTCTTGGACAAAGATTAGTCTCCTGGACAAGCAAGAAACAAAATTGCATTTCGCAATCTACTACCGAGGCCGAGTATGTTGCTACTTTAGTGAACTGTTCAAACTTGGTATGGATAAAACAATTGTTGATAGGCATGAAAGAAGAAATCACTGAACCTGTTGTTGTTTTCTGTGACAACACAAGCGCTATCAATATTTCTAAGAATCCAGTGATGCACACTAAGACCAAACAAATTGCAATCAAGTATCACTACTTGAGAGAATTAGTACAAGATAAAGAAGTCTGAATGGAATATGTGAATACAAAAGAACAACTAGCAGACATATTCACTAAAGCTTTACCCAGAGAAGCTCATGAGTATTTGAGAAGTCAATTAGGGGTTCTTTCCCTAACTGAGGCTACCTAGACAAGCTAGGAGCAGTACATCAAATGTGCTACAACAAAAAAATTGACAAATTGATGGAGAAGATTGTCACACTTTAGGGCTAGCCTAGAGTTGTGAAGAGAAGAAAAGACAGGGAATCAGTCATAAAAAAGATGACAGAGGGAGAAACACTAAGCTGCACAGATATTATCTACATCTGATGGATGTATGTTTTAGTTGCTGCTTTGGCATTTTTGTCAAAGAGGGAGAATGTACTGATATGATAACACATGAGATATGATCAAGAGTTGATGAGCTGAAGATAGGGATGATGAACTAAAATGAAGAATCAGGATAGAGGGAGATCTGAATACTTCTGACGGTCACAGGAGTGAGGCTTACAGGATTCTAAATTAGAATGAAGCTAAGGATATTATAATTTTCTAATGGATAGATAAGTTTTTTTTTTGGATTGGTTGGTAATCCATGTGTTATTCAGATGATATCATATGGTGTTGCCATCAATGCCAAAGAGGGAGATTGTTGGAAACTAAATTGAAACAATTGTTGTATTGTCATTGATGTCAAACCTTAATCGGTAAGATTGTTGCTCCTTAGGAAAGTACTATATCTATCTGAGTGTTGCTAAGGGGTTAAGCAAGGTTGGTAACAATAGCACCTAGGGAAAGGTTGAGTTATCTTGATACTACAAAGTGTACTTGAATATGTTGCACTATGATGAGATGATGTATTGTTTATCTTAGTAAGACTAAAGGCTAAAATGGTAGGCTGAACCAAGAAAAAAATGGAAAAATCATGTTTAAGCAGAGTGATGTTAGTGTCGACCGAGTTAGTATATTCCAAGAAAAATTATAGTGTCGACCGAGCATCAGTAAATTGCCGAGAAAGATAGTGCAAGCCAAGGAGATAGTTTTAGTATTGACCAAGCGTTCTACATGAAGACTGAGTGAACAATCACAGTATTGACCGAGCATCAACAAATTTATATTTGAAGAGAATTTAATTTTGGAGCCGACATTGTTGAATTCTTGGATTATGTAAAATGTGTTGACTTTATTTATTTATTATTTGGAAGCATTAAATGCATTGTAAAATGTTTTATTGTAAATCTTTAAGAGATTTGAGATGATTCTAGAAAAGGAGCCAAGAACATAAAGTGGGTAGATTCAATGAATCTGACCTAACCCTAAGATCTATGAATGAGATTAAGTGGAAAAAGATAAGTTAACCTAATTGAGAAAAATATAAGGGAACCTAAACATTGTGATATGTATGCACATGGTGAACAAAGAATGCTGGAAGAGAAAAGTTTTATTGACTGAACAAGTAGAAAAGGCTAAAGGAGAAGTGTGGTGATTGCTTGAAGAAAAGTTCTGAGTAGATCTGAGATGGAAATGGCAAAGTTTCAAAGTCAGTAAACTAGCATTAGTGTACAGAATCGGATCTGATATTTGCAAAGTGAGTTGTATATATTTTAGATAATATCGCTGCTACTTTCTAACCATTGTAATAGTCAAAATCCTTTTAACAGAGGTTGATGTAATAGTCATATGTCAAATCCTTTTAACAAGGTTGCATTCTAATGGAGTATATGTAAGTCCTATGACTAGGATCACTTTTAATAGGGTGATTGAAATCCTTTAATTGGGTCACATTTGACAGTGTGTATTGTAACCTTTGATAGGGTTGGCTTTTTACCGAGCTCACTTCAGAAGAGTGAAAATAATAGTAGCATGTTACAAATTGGGTTTTCCCAAATTGGGTTTTCCCAAATTGGGTTTCCACTATAAAACTTAGTGTTTATACTTGTGTGAATGTTTAGATCTGAACATTACTATGTTTTGCAAGTTAAGTTACAACTGGGTAGTGGACTACATTATTAGATGTTTCTATTATTGAATTAGTGATGACCGGGTTTGTTTTGGTTTTGGATCTACTTTAAGGATAAGTTTATGAGATTGTTTTATACATTAGGACTTGAGAACAACTGATTCACCCCCCCTCTCTATTGTTCTAAATCATATTAACATGATCTATAGTCTTTATTTAGATGAGCTATCTTGTTACATTTGTAGCATACCATACTTCCATTCATCCAACTTTTGGATTTCCCTCTGAAATGAGTCTTTAGACAATTTGCTCCAATGTGCCCATATTTTCCATAGTAGTGACAACTGTACCAAGTGTTATAATCCCAGTTGTATGAGTTACCCTTCATAGGTGACTTAGTTTGTTCATTTGATGACCATTTAGGTTTAGATCTGCATTCAAATGTTCTATGTCCATACTTCTAACATTTCAAATAGTGTTCTTGAAATTTTGGTGAGATAGGTGGATTGCTGATGTTAGACTTGCATTCTTGTGCCTGATGTCCAAGTTTCTTACAATTAAAACAACGTCCATTAAATTTAGGTTTAGGATTAGACTTACCATGTTTTCTTTTGCAAACGTTAGCTTTATGTCCTAGCTTTCCATAGGGATGGCATGTAGGCTTGTTGTTCATTGGTCTATCACTCCTTTGCTCTCCACTTTTTGACAATTATCCTTCCTTAGTGGATGGTGATTTCTCATTTAGTCCAAGTCTAGATCTATCACTAGATCTTCTAGGTGACCTTAACAATTCTTCAAAGTATCTTGCAGCTTCATTAGGTTTGTTCATCCTTTCATTTATTTCCTTTTCAGATCTCAGTTCATTCCTTGATTATTTTTTGATCTCAGATTGGTGATTTCCACATCTTTCCTATCCAATTCTTGATTAACTAGTAGCAGTTGATGTACCACATCTAGTTGATTTTTAGTCAACCTTTGCATATCACTTGTCCTTTGATCAAGTCCCATTGATATTTGTCTTTTGTCTTCTTCAACCATTGTCATCTCTTCTTTAGCTTTCTTTTCTGTTCAACTTCTTCATAGAGTCTGACAGATTGAATTTCTTGTTCTCTCTTCAAATTTTTGATTTCCTCATTTAGTATGTTATTTTTCTCTAGTAGCTCTTTTATGGCTTTATCACTGATGAAGGGTACTCCCCTTAATACCACAGACACATAACATAAATAGAGAAATAACAACAATATGTAAGAATATTATCTCCACAATTGTGGAATTACAAACTTTCAAAATTACAATATGCAAAGCCACATGGGCATTCCCTTACAATATTCTATAGGACAAAGCCTCAAATTATTACCCAGATCTACCACCCAGAACTATCCCTAACTGCCTAAGACAACACTACAGACCTTTCTTATATAGGCAATTTCCCCACCCAAGAAGGTTCTAGAAATTTAGCCCTTTAGGCCGACTAGACATAGAATTATTTATTTTTCACAATTATTACAATAGGGTCAGCTCAAAAGAAATACAAAATATGATTTTAGGTAACCCAACTTCTGGAGGTCATAAATTTTTAACCGTAACTCCATTTTTCTATTGTAACCACTTTTCAGAAATGCCATGATGAGATCTACAATGCTTGACAAGCGCTAATGCTAGTCAGCTGGGGGTCGATCATGATCTGGAGCTTCTAAGGCCTTCAAAATTGACATGAAAGATTTCATACTCAAAAACCTCAATAACTTCACCAATATTGATGATGTGGCAATGAAACTCAACTGGTAGGCTGAAATGACTAGGATGAACCTCCAACTATGAAATCAAAACATTCTGAGATCATATGACCAACTTACTAAAAATAGTAATTTTCCATAAATAGCAGCTCTGCACAAGATAGCCCTTATTGAAAAGAAAATAGAAATATTTTTGGGTGATGCAAGGTTTCTCTTACACCCAGGATGCTCCTGCATCAGACACCTGGGGTAATTTGAGAAGTGACCTTGTCACGACTCGGGTGTGCAGAGGAAAACCAAGATGGTTAACCTCCTCCTTTGCTAGCCATGATGAATCTTCAATAGGTCATCCTTTCCATTTGACTAAATACTCTTCATATCTCTTGTTCCTTGTGCTTCTACCAACATGACTATCCAGTGTCTTCAATCTCCTTGATATCTGAACTGGTTGCTGGAATACCTCATCTTAAACACCTCCTTCATGACACTCTGTTAGATTTGAAACATTAAATACTGGTGAAATATTCAGCTCCATAGGCAACTTGACCTCATATGCATTTCCTAAATCATTCTTCTTCAGTATCTTACATGGCCCAAACTTCTTCATTTTCAACTTGTTATATGTACCAACCAGAAATCTTTCCTTCTGCAAATGAACCATGACTTCATCCCCAACCTGAAATTCCTTATGCCTTATTTTCTCATCTGCCTTAGCCTTATACTACACATTCATCTTGGTAATATGCTTCCTCACCTCCTCATGGATATTCTTCAAATGTTTTGCAAAATCCTCAGCTTTAACACTACTTATTTCTCCTTTATTTATCTTCCTCAACTCAAATGCATTTCTGGGACTACTTCCATATACAATCTGTGGATGATGTGATGAACTAAACTTCAAATCTATCTTCAACTCTTCACTTTCTAATAGTATCATTCTATGTGATGCCTTATTTGGGAAATTGGCTCCTGGAATCAAGTCCATCTGATCACTGATCTTTCTTATTGGTGGTAATTCATCAGGCACATTATCAGATACAATATGTTGAAACTCATTCAATAATTTTGCAACTTCTACAGGTACATCTTCTACTTCCTCTTTCTCAGTCTTTGGAATTAAGGTAAAACACATATGCTCATGCCTCATACCATCTGAGAAATTTCCTCTATCAAAAAAAGTTATTCTTGCATCACCACATACCTTTTCTTATGTTTCCTTCAATGGTTTTAGCTTATGTTGCACTTCATCCTTTGTCAGGGAATAGGTATTTGCACGACCATCATGTACCGCACATTTGTCAAACTGCCAAGGTCTACCCAACAACATATGACATGCATCCATAGATATGATATCACATAGTACCTCATCATGGTACCTGCCAATCTTGAATTTTACTAGGCACTATTCATTGACCATGACCTTGTGGTCTTCCTGCACCCAGGCAACCCGATATGGATGTGGATGTTTCTGCCTCTTGAGCTTCAACTTTGTCACCATCTCTTCTGATACCAAATTGTCAGTGCTTCCACTATCAATAATCACATCACAACACTTACCCTCACACTTGCACCTGGTGTGAAATAGACTCCTCCTTTTCTCAGGTTCATTCTCACCACTCAATAGGACTCTTCTTTTGATCAACATTTCTCCTCTTTTAGCATCTTCAAAATTTGATGATCTGACATCTTCATCTACATATGCAACTTTGGCCTGGCCTTTGTTCCTCCTATCTGTCCTTCCTTGGCATTGAGGATATTCAAATGCCCTATGACCTTCTTCTCCATAGTGAAAACATGTTCCACGGAAGCCTCCTCTTCCAGATCTTTGTCCTCTTCCTCTTCCTCTTTGATCTCTATTATTCTGATCATGAAAATGATTGAAATTATCTCCTCTTTGATTCTAACTGTTACTGGCCTCATTATGCTTTTTTGAATCTTCATTTCGGTCTCCATATGACCATCCACCAGATCTTCCATCATGACCTCTTCCACTTTGTCTGCTCTCAAACTTCTTGTTCATCTTTTCCTCTACTTTTAGGGAAAATTGGTATGCCTCTTCAATACTGTTCATTTGAACCAAATTCAATTCTTCTTGAATGCTCTTCCTTAACCCATTAAGGTAACGGGCAAATTTCTCCTTGTCAGCTTCTACATGGCCTGTTCTGATGAGGATTCGATAGAACTCCTCTGTATACTCCTAAACAGATCTTCCTGCTTGCTTCAAAATTTACATTTTCCTTAGTAGGTCAAGCTCATAATCAACATGGATGAACTATCGCTTCAACTTATCCACCATCTAATCCCATCTTGTGATTTTATCTTTCCCTCTTCTATTTTTCTCTAGTTGAATCTCTTGCTACGAGATCTTCGCATGACCTTTTAGTCTGGCCTTCGCAAACTTGACCTGATCAGAATCCTCAATATCTTCATACTCAAAATATTCTTCACATTTATTGATCTAGTCGATCAATTCATTTGGGTTAAGATTCCCTGAAAATGTAGGAACCTTGATCTTAGGTCATTTCCTGATCTTGGAAATGGCCCATAAAAGCCTTTCTTCCTCTTGATTCAAAACTTTGACTTCTCCTTCTTGATCTTCTTCTTCAGCTTCATCCTCGCTTTCATCTCTGACATTAAGATTCATTCCTTTGCAAATCTCCTCTTACAATGCTTGCACTTGTCTCTACGGTTCCCTAACCTTAGGTGTTACAAAACCAACTCTTCCACCATGTTCCCTTCATCGAGGCATTTTCGTGCTTCTCGCTGAAACCCTAACCATGGTCCTGGTGCAAACTACCTCACAGTCGGTGATCTATTTACATAGAAACCCTAACCCACAGTCCTAGTGTAAACTGCCTCACAATCGGTAATTTGTTTACACACTCAGGAACTCCTACTCTGATACCACTTGATGAAGGGTGCTCCCCTTAATACCACAAACACATAACAGAAATAGAGAAATAACAACAATATGCAAGAACAAAAAATTGGCTTCTTATTATCTCCACAAATGTGGAATTACAAACTTTCAGAATTACAATATGCAAAGCCACATGGGCATTCCCTTACAATATTCTGTAGGACAAAGCCTCCAATTATTACCTAGATCTACCACCCAAAACTATCCCAAATTGCCTAAGACAACACTACAGACCTTTCTTATATAGGTAATTTCCACTGCCCAAGAAGGTTCCATAAATTTAGCCCTTTAGGCTGACTAGACATAGAATTATTTATTTTTCACAATTATTACAATAGGGTCAGCTCAAAAGAAATACAAAATATGATTTTAGGTAACCCAACTTCCGGAGGCCATAAATTTTTAACTGTAACTCTATTTTTCTATTGTAACCACTTTTTGAAAACACCATGATGAGATCTATAGTGCTTAACAAGTGCTAGCGTTAGTTAGTTGGGGGTCGATCATGATCCAAAGCCCCTAAGGCCTTCAAAATTGACTTGAAAGATTTCATACCCAAAAACCTCAATAACTTCACCAATACTGATGATGTGGCAATGAAACTCAACTGGTAGGCTGAAATGACTAGGATGAACCTCCAACTGTGAAATCAAAACATTCTGAGATCATATGAACAACTTACTAAAAATAGTAAGTTTCCATAAATAGCAGCTCTACACAAGATAACCCTTATTGAAAAGAAAACATAAATATTTTTGAGTGATGCAAGATTGCTCTTACACCCAAGATGCTCCTGCATCAATCACTTTATGCAGAGTTCCCATTATCAAATAGTCCAGTGGTATCTTCTTCTTGATATTGTGATTCATTTTACTGAATAGTAATTTCTCTTCTTTTGCTTAAGGATTTCTTCAATTCTTCTCTGTCTTCTTCAAGTTTTTGTAATGCAAGGTGAACATAAATCTTCTAATTCTCTATAATTTTTCCAAACTTATAAACTTCCATCTCAAGATCTTTATCTTCAAGTGGTTAGACATTCTATAAGAAATCCTAGAGATTTGATACCAATTGTTGGAAATCTATTGGGAAATGTGGTGCTGAGAAGGGGGTGAATCAGATATCACCTATTAATCCATTTTAACATTAATGAAAACTTGCATAGCATTATCAAAGAATTCATCAATGTAATGAAACTAATAAACTAAACATCATTCATGAAAGTACTAATAACACAATGACTTGGTTACCCAGAAACCCTTGACAGGTAAAACTAGGGTGGGGATGACACCCACAAATCTTCACTACTATAGTATAAAGTTTTCATGTTAGGGCTATAAATTTGATCAAAAAATATGATTTTCCCTGTGAGGGCTCTACCTTGTTAAGAGCTAAAAGACTTATACAATCTACCTTGCAAAAGGATTTAAAACTTACAACTAAGTAAGCACTCAGTTATGAGATTACATAAGGTCTGTTAAAACCACTCTATTAAGAGATTTACCCTGATACACTTGTTAGAATGTTTCAATACCTGATCCTTTGGTCTACACTATATGCTGATTATAGGTCTTCTCCTTTCAGTATTGATTTGATCTTATATATCAAGTTTATCTCTATTCTGCCCTTCACTTCTTTACTCTATTTCACTCGGTCATTGAACTCTATCAGAATACTTCACTGATCTGAATGTATTCTATCTTTTTTGTTCATTCCTCTCATTCCCTTCACATCTTCTTTCCCATTAGGGTTTAGATCTCACCTTATATAGACAACTAAATTCCTCCAAGTTTTGAGATCTATGATCTAGATTAACTCATTTTTCTGCTTAACCTTTCCCTAATTTTGATTGGATCCAAGTGTTGCATAGGGATCAATGATTAAAAAATAGAAGTGTAATCACCTTTGTTATTTCCTCAATAAATAGTAAAAAAATATAAATATTGGCCACAATGTTTTACCTCAGTGATTGTGCCATAACAAACACATATGTTATTTCTGGCTTGCTCAACATTCGATATCTCTGGCACTCAGCATTCACTATTCTTTATACTCTAGCGCTCGGCATTGTCTTCTTTACATAACTCAGAAAAAACTCACTTGGCTAATACAAAAGTACTCGATGACCATTGGTTTACTCGGTAGTGACTACTACTCAGTAATTGTACATTACATGACTTAGCCTATACATGATGACTCAGTCACAGTGACGACTAACCAACGTTACCTAGATAATGACTAAGTGTACAACACTAATAGACAACAAAACTGTAGGGATCTACAAATATTGTAAAGTGGAAGATAGCGATTTGTATTCGTTAAGTATTGTCTAGGTAACGTAGTGGGTTATTCTTATCATTTGAGATTTAGAAGTTGATAGAATTTATTAATGTCAAGTTGAGTTTATTTTTATTGATAATGGTTATAATTTTTATTAGGTAGTTTCTAGGTGATATCATTATTTAATAAATTGATCCTCTCATATAATGTCATTATTTTGGAAGTACAATATTTAGTAACACTAAATCAAGATGTGTGATTCTACCATTTGTGTTTCCTATAACTATATAATAGTCAAACACATGATGTTATAAGGGCTACTGACGTGTTCAAGTATGTATTCTTGTATGTTTCTTTTTAGTTATAAATTTTTATAATTTACTACGATCACTTGTATGATATAAGACTCCATAGAGATTGATTATCATAATTATAAGAAATGACAAGATCTAAAAGATAAAAAATGAAGCACAACATAATGGCAAAAATCTTGTATAGAATAATGCAAAATGAAGAGAATAAAAATAGACCCTAAGTGCAACCAAGTCCAACCACGAAAGGAGGGATGAACTAGAGTGGTGGAAAAACCATCCAAGAGACTAGGATAATGTGTCTAAATGAAATTGACACATCTCTAGTTGACTCTTGAAGGATGTGATGACTTGTGTAGACAAGTTTCAAGCGGCTATGAACAACTAAGTAGGATTAAAATCTTGTGTAAATTAAATAATTACACTAACCCCCACCTCCTCCCCCCTTAAGCATAACTTAGGAGGACATAATAAAAAAATGAATCCTAACTACTAGCCATGTTAGGTACTCATGTACAATGTAATCTCTCATAAAAGGAAAAAGACAAAAAACCCAGTGGGAACAAAATATCCTCCAAAATAGAGATAATAAGAGAAGAATCCTATAAGACCTTCCTAAAGGATGATGATGTTGCTAATGAATCTACATGAATATGACTATCATCTACTAAATCATCTGAATTATGAGGACTAGAATCAAGATCTGAATGAGAATCTATATGGTGTGTATGATGCAGGAGCATCTCAGGTCCTTGGCAATCCTGTGTCACCAAAAAGAATTTGGAGTTTTTTCTGTGTTGCTTGATTTCTACTTTGACTGAGTTGGTTGGTAGTTGGTCAGTTTCCTTTGTTTACCAAGTGTGGTTGGTTCTCTCCTGGGTGGTTGGTTATTTCTCTAGCGCTCGGCATTGCCTATCAGCTGCTCAGTTAGATTTCTTATTGATGGGTCAAGTTTTATTTCATGTTGTGGCCAACTTGTACATTTATATTGGATCATGGATTTAATGTTGGAATCCATCATTGGGAAGTGTGTGGTCCCAAACTTGATGATTACTTCTATTGATTGTGGATCTGAAGATCGACTCAGCTCGGTAGCTTCTTGTATAAATTTAGATGTTTGGTTGTAGTTTAGGGGGGCATTTAGATAGAAGATAGTAGACATTAGATTGGAGATTTGTAATAGATCCTCACATGTTTGAGGACTTCTGAGATTCATTGTAATATCAGGTCATAACCGTGAAGGCCTTAAAGCCTGACATGTATGATTCTAATTGATAATAATATATGAAAATCTGGTATTCTCTCTCTCACTATTGTTGTTGTTTCTTCTGCATGTGTGTTGTAGGTTTGGATCACTAGGGTGCACCATTGTTTGGCCCCTCTTTCTCCCTACCTTGCATTAGGTGGTATCAGAGTGAGGTGAGATCTTGATCTAGGTCTGGGGATCTAGGTTTTTAGGTTCCTCTTAAATCCCTAGTTAATTGTTGTGTGGTATCAGATTGAGATCTGACCTGCAATTATAGAGGGTTGTCAAGATGTTTCATGGGAGTCAAGATGTAGATCCAAGATTGATAGATGTGCTAAGGCAGATTGTTGCTAGGCTAGAAGCAGTAGAAATAGCCCAAAGAAGAGGCAGACATCTTGAAGATGTTAGTGATGATGACGTTGAAGAAGAACAGGCGAATGTAGAACCTACTCATGTTATGGATCAAGGGGAAGAAATATTTTTGAAGGCTTTGACAAGTCTGAAGTCAACACCACATTTAAATCCTCCTGAGTATAGCGAAAAAATGGATTATGATGAATTGGTGGAGTGGATCACCGAGATGGAAAAGTATTTTAAATATGAAAACATTCTTGAGGATAAGAAGGTGAAGATTGCAAGCGCAAAGTTGAAAAGTCATGCATCCTCATGGTGGGAACATCTATAGCTAGATAGAAAAATGAAAAGGCAAATAAAAAATCAAGGTATGGAGTAAAATGGTGAACAAATTGAAAGGAAAGTTCTTACCTTGTGATTATTAGATTAACCTAGTTCATCGAATGCAAAGTTTGAGATAGAAAGATAGCTTGGTAAAAGAGTATACTAAGGAATTTTACATATTAGATATCATATTTGGACATGATGAAGATGATGTGGAAAGAATTGGTAGATACCTGAATGGTTTGAGAGTTTCCATCCAAGAAGAAATTAGTATGGTCAAATTGGAGAACAATGAAGAGGCTTATCAATTTTCTTTGAAGGCTGAGGAGAAATTAAACAAGAGACCTAAGCAAAGACAGAGAGGTTGAGGTGGTAGATTCCCTAGAGTAAGAGGTAGATCTAATGGTGAAAATGGTAGATCTGAACTTGAAAAGACAAATCTAGACAAAGGAAAGACCGAGTGGAAAGGTGAAAGTTCATCTAGAGGTAGAGGCAGTAACTACCGAGGTGGTTATGGAAGAGGAAGTTTCCGAGGAACTTGTTACAATTATGGAGAAGAAGGACATAGATATTTTGAATGTACACAAGCTAGTAAGAAGCTTGGTAGCAGTAGAAATGCTTTGGTGCAAGAAGAGTCACCGAATGAACCTAAGAAAGAAAATAACTTGATGGTAAGGAGAGCACTATGGAATGAAAGCAAGAAGGAAGATCCGGTAAGGAAAATTTTGTTCAAAACTAGATGTAGAGTTTTTGACAAAGTTTGGAAGGTAATCATTGATAGTGGTAGCTTGGAGAACCTGGCATCTGAAGAGATGGTCATAAAATTATAGTTGGAAAGGTTGGTACATCCGAAGCCCTATCAGATTTCATGGATCAAAGAGGAGCATACACTCCTGGTAAGTGAACAATGTTATGTGAATTTGAAGATTGGAAAGTATTATGATAAGGTGTTGTGTGATATCATGCCTATGGATTGTTGTCATATTTTGTTGGGTAGACCTTGGCAATATGATAGACATGCTATATATGATGGGAGATTGCATAAGTATACTATTGTGGCTGATGGAAAGAAAAAAATCTTGTTACCATTGATGGAAGAACCTGTTAGTAATGTTTGCACATCTGTGAAAGTTTGTTTGATGAAAGGAAGAAAGTTTGTTAACTCTTTGAATAGGAATGATGTATGTTTTGCTATGACTCCTAATAAGATGAGTAAGAAAAGAGAGCATAATGTCCCTGAGGAGATTGATAAGTTACTCATTGAGTATAGTGATATCATTTATGATAATGTACCTGATGGTTTGCCACCAAAAAAAAACATTGATCATTGTATGGATCTAATCCCTTAAACTAGTTTACCGAATAAGGCACCTCATCAATTGACACCTACCAAGAATCAGGATTTGAACCGACAGATTCAAGAACTATTAGAGAAAGGTTTGTTCAGAGAAAGTTTGAGTCCTTGTGTAGTACTTTCTATATTGGAATTGAAAAAGAATAGAGAATGGAGAATGTGTACTAATTCTAGAGTAATCAATAAGATAATAGTGAAGTATAGGTTTCGTATACCGAGAATGGATGACATAATGGACAGTTTGACTAGAGCAAATTATTTCACAAAGATTGATTTAAAAAGTGGGTATCATCAGATTAGAATCAGAGAAGCTGATGAATGGAAGACTGCTTTCAAGACAAAACAAGGTTTGTATGAGTGGTTGGTTATTCCCTTTGGTTTAACTAATACACCGAGTACTTTTATGAGGTTAATGAATGAAGTTTTGAAGAAATTCTTGTATAAGTTTGTGATTGTATATCTTGATGATATTTTGATATTCAGTAAGACCAGAGAAGAACATTTGTTACATGTTAGACAAGTTTTACAGAGATTGAAAGAGGAGAAGTTGCTGATAAATTTGAAAAAGTGTTCATTCATGAAAGAAGAGATTGTGTATTTTGGATTTGTTATTTCAGCTAATGGTTTGAAGATGGATCCTAAAAAGGTTGAAGCTATTTTGAATTTTCCTGCACCAGTGAATGCTAGTGAGGTAAGATCATTTCATGGTTTGGCAAGTTTTTACTGAAAGTTCATAAGGAATTTTAGTTTAATCTATAATGCTATGACTGAGACTATGAGAGGAGACAAAAGAGAATTCAAGTGGACACATGGAGCTGACAAAAGTTTTGAGACCTTGAAGTAGAAGGTTGTTGAATTACCTATTTTGGCATTAGCTGATTTTAGTAAAGTATTTCAAGTAGAATGTGATGCAAGTGGAAGTGCAATTGGAGCTGTGTTGAGTCAAGAAGGTAAACCTGTTGCTTTCTTTAGTGAAAATTTAAATGATGCTAGAAGGAAATATTTTGTGTATGATCAAGAATTCTATGCTATTGTTCAAGCACTAAACAAATGGAGACATTATTTGATACCAAGTGAATTTGTGTTGTATACTGATCATAAGGCTTTACAATATTTGGGTAGTCAGAATAAGTTGAATCGGAGACATATGAAATGGGTTGAGTATTTGCAAAGTTATACATTTGTGATAAAGCATAAGAGTGGAGTCACTAACTAAGTTGTTGATGCATTGAGTAGAAGAAGATCTTTAATGACTGAGATGAAAATTGAAGTTCTTGGTTTTGATGAGATGAGAGATTCTTATGAGTTTGACCCTAATTTTTTTGACCCATGGACAAAGTGCAGAGCACCTATTTCAGATCAAAAAGACACTAAATGGGATGAATATTTCATTCAAGAAGGTATGTTTTTTAAAGGTATTTAGTTGTGTATACCGAGAGGTGTAATGAGAACTAATTTGATAAAAGAGAAACATGGTAGTGGTTTGGATGGACATTTTGGTATTGATAAAACATGAAATTTTCTTAAGGAGAAGTACTATTGGCCACAGTTGTATAGAGATGTTCAGAAATTTGTGAAAAGTTGTGGAATTTGTCAAGTTACAAAAGGAGTAAGTCAGAATACTGGATTGTATACACTGATTGTTGTTCCTGAGAAATCTTGGATTGATATCAGTATGGACTTTTTTCTTGGCTTACCGAAGATAGTAAGAGGTAATGACTCAATATTTGTTGTTGTGGATAGATTTTCTAAAATGGTACATTGTATACCTTGTAGAAAAACATCAGATGCAATACATGTAGTAGATCTTTTCTTTAAGGAAATTGTCATATTGCATGGATTACCAAGGAGTATTATCTCTGATCGAGATAGTAAATTTGTTGGTTATTTTTGGAAAACACTTTGGAAGAAATTTGGCACTGAGTTGAAATATAGTTCTACATTTCACCCACAAACTGATGGACAAACTGAGGTTGTGAATAGAAGTTTGGGAAATCTTTTGAGATGTTTAGTTGGAGACACACCAAGTAATTGGGATTCTATGTTAGCAGAAGTAGAATTTGCATATAATAATTCAATGAATAGGAGTATTGGAAAGACACCATTTGAGATTGTAAATGACACACAACCGAGAGGAATATCTGACTTAAGAGACATTGTTGATGAGAATAAGAAAAGTACTGAAGGAGAAAAGTTTGTTGAGTACATGAAAACATTGCATGAGGATGTGAAGCTGAAGATGGAAGACAATAATCAGAAATACAAAGACAGAGTTGATAGATCAAGAAGACATAAATTTTTTGATGTTGGTGATGAAGTGACGGTTCATTTGAAGAAAGGTCAATTTCCTATTGGAATATATGGAAAAATGAAGATGAAGAAGTTTGGACCTTGCAATATTTTGAAAAAAATTGATAGTGGAAATGCATATTAAATTGAGTTACCTGATGACATGGACATATCACCGATTTTCAATATTGCTAATTTATACGAGTATCATGAACCTGATGAAGAAGTGGCATTACCAACAGAATATCCTAAGAAGCAATATGATGAAGTTGAACATATTTTGAAGGAAAGAGTTGGCAAGAGCACAAGTGGAAAACATTACATGGAATATTTGGTTAAGTGGAATAATAGACTAATGGAAGAAAATTCTTGCATTTTGTAGTCTGAGTTGGATGTAGCTCAGACCAGACCTACCAAATGATTTAGAGAATCATTTCTAAATAACCCCAGGTGTCTAAAGTAGGAGCATCTCGGGTCCTTAGCAATCCTGTGTCACCAAAAATAATTTAGAGTTTTGTCTGTGTTTCTCAGTTTCTACTTTGACTAAGTTGGTTGGTTTCCTTTGGTTACTGAGTGTGGTCGATTCTCTCTTGGGTGGTTGGTTATTTCTCTAGCACTCAGCGTTGCCTATTTGCTACTCAGTTATCTTGCTTACCGATGGGTCTAGTTTTATTTCATGTTGTGGCCGACTTGTGCATTTAAATTGGATCACAGATTTAATGTTGGAATCCATCATTGGGAAGCATGTGTTCCTACACTTGATCGTTACTTCCATTGATTGTGGATCTGAAGGCCGACTCGGCTTGGTAGCTTCTTGTATAAATGTAGATGTTTAGTTGTAGTTAATGGGGGTAGTTAGATAGAAGATAGTAGAAATTAGATTGGAGATTTGTAATAGATCCTCGCATGTTTGAGGACTTCTGAGATTCATTGTAATATCAGGTCGTAATTGGGAAGGCCTTACAACCCGGCATGTATGATTCTAATTAATGATAATATATGAAAGATTTGGCATTCTCTCTCTCACTGTTGTTGTTTTTGTTGCTTCTGCATGTGTGTTGCAAGCTTGGATCACTAGGGTGTGCCATTTTCTGGCCCCTCTTGCTCCCTACCTTGCGTTAGTGTAGCACCAAAATTTGTAAATGCTTGAGAAAATAAGACCTTGCCTTTCAATTTCTCTTTATCCTTAGTACTTTCCTGATTTGAAGAAGATACTTTGACAAAATTTGCTACCCCAATATTATTCATTTTGAGTAGAAAAGTGAGGTGCTCAATTTGTTTTTGCATGTATTTATGCTCTTCATGACCAATTTTATTACAAAAGGGACATTTAACTCTATTAGTAATTGATTTACTTTCTTGAGATGAGTTATCCTTCTTGAAGTTATCAATTTTGTCTTCATTCTTCCCTTCTTTTTCCTTTTTAGTGTTCTTTTTCTCTCCTTTATCATTTTAATACTTTTCATCTTCTGTAATTAGAGCTTGTGGCTTAGTATATTTCACAGTACCCATTTTAATTAGTTTTACTTGCTCCCTTGCAAGATCAAGAATAAATTTATCAAGTGAGGGAATAGACCATGAGGTACCAAGGGCTCTTGAAGGTAGAGACAAACATATAGAAAATTTAAAACCTAGTTTGGAAACTATAGAAAGGATTAATTGATCCCCTTTCTTGTCAATTCCATAATCTTTTAACTACAAATTCAAAGATCTAAATTTAGTGAAGAAGTCCTCTAAAGTTGAAAAAATAGAAGGACTAAAACCTAGGAGTTGATTTTCCAACTTGTGACTTCTAAGTTCATCAATTGTCCTAAATAGTGTTTTAAGAGATTCCCAACCTTGGTTGGCTATTTCAAGTTCTCAACATGAATACTAATACATGACACACAATAACCCAATCATGATGCCCCATTTGTAACGAATCGAGCCATAAATGGGGTTCCAGATCAATAAAGTTGTCCACAATCACTAACAAAAGGGTTTCCAAATGCAGGAGCCCCAACTCACCACTTTCAACTATTGAAGGAGGATTTTAGCCCCATCATAATGATTAATAAATATCACTACACATGCACCAAATATTTTTAGGATTAAACAACATAGATAAATCTAAAAATTGAGCCTTCCATGATCCCCAAAATGTATCATATTGGCTTCAAAATATCTCTATTCAGTTCTATTACCAAATAAGAAACAACAAGATCTAAAAGATAAAAATGAAGAACAACATAATGAAAAAAATATTCTATAGAATAATACAAATGAAGAGAGTTCATATAGACCCTAAGTGCAACCAAGTACAACTTGAAAAGAGGGATGGATTAGAATGGTGAAAAAACTAACCAAGGACTATGATGATGTGTCGAAATGAAGTTGACACATCTCTAGTAGACTCCTGAAGGATGATGACTTGTGTAAACAAGTGTTAAATGACTATGGATGACTAAGTAGGATTAAAATCCTAAGTATAAATTAAATAATTACAAGTATAATAATTGATGTTTTGTAGTCCTTGTAATCACTATAGTCCTTGTTATTTCTAAAACCCATAAGTTGATATTGGAACTCTTAAGATATAATCATCTTGATAAATTAGATTACCTTTCATAATGGTCAAGCCTCTATTTAGTGATGTTTTTTTTACCAAGATGTGTTTTGCAAAGAATAACCAATTTTGAGTAATCTTGCATGTGATTCAATGTTAATATTTATCTTGAAAATTGATACTATATCAACATGAGATAAGATTCTATCTATGTTGTACAAATTGGAGCTAAGTTATTGGCTAAGTCTAGAACTTTGTTCCCATTTCACCCAAGTGGGTGGTAACTGATGGTATAACTGGCTGGGGAGCTCTACCCTAGAAAGAATTGTGTACCCACTTTTGTATTTTATAAAGTATATAATAATAGACATATGATGCATTTTGTACCCCTATCCTTGTTAACCATTATAATATGATTCCAAAATTCAAGAGTCAAACTATGAAGTCTCTGAGTATGAACATAGGCAAGACTATCAATGATGAGCCCCCGAGGCTTAGGTCCAATCCCTTAGGGTTTTTCTTAAAGTGTTTAATGCTATTATTTCTCTTCTTCAAAATAATAATTCACATAGTTAAGATATAAATAAAGTGTTTATTTATGATCATATATCTAATGTTTGTACCTGTGTGATCAAAAGTGTGACACACTTCTATGAACCATTACACTTGAGAGAATCCATGGAAGAGGAGATCTCAAGAAGTGGCTCATAGCTTCCTATTTGAAGTGAGTTTAATACTTCTCATGATGATCATCAAATTGGCATAGAGTATTAGTGACTTGACTACTCCAAAATGGAAGATTCAAAGCTAGAGAATGAGCTAAGAATGCAAGAGTGCAAGCTAGAATAAGAGATTAAGATAGAATGAATGCAAACAAATAGTAGTCTAGAATGAAGAGGCAAGAGCTATTCTATTGAAAAAATGAAAGAAAGGAAATTAGATTAACAATGCAATATTAAGCTAGAAATAAAGCTAAGCTATGAGAAAACTAAGAATTCAAATTATAAAAAGTACTCTAAGAATGTAAGAATGCAAGAAAGCTAAATTCACCAAAAGCTAAGATAAAAAATGATCAAGATTAGGACCTAGAATATGAAAGATAGTTGAATTTCAACCATAATCAATACTAAACCCTTGAGCCAAGGATGAGCTTCCTTTTAAAGGAATTGCTTGAATAATAGAGGGTGGAGATTAAAAGGCAACAAAATGAGTGGATGAGATGAAGAGGCAAGAGGAGGTGCAAGGAGGTGCAAGGTTAGGTAGAGATGAGTGATGAGGATTAAGAGAAAAAAGGGAGATGTTAGGTAGAATAAGACAAAATAGTAACTTTGAAAGAACAAATCTATTTTAATTTCTAATTAATCAAGATTAAGTGGGTTCACACATGTGAATACATTCTTTATATTAAAAGTAAGTTTATAGCAATTAAATAAATATGCAAGTTCTAAAAATTAGACCATAGTATAAGCTTGATATAAGATTTTTGACTTTTGATTTAATTATGCAAAGGGGATTTTAAGGATTACTCTACACAATTATGTCTAGTAAATATGTCTTTGAGATTTAGGATTTGATTTGAGGAAATTTGATCGGAAAAGGGGGCTCAAGTTCTACTAGACCAATTTTAGGTGATTAGATTTTCCCCTCTTTGACTATTCTGTGAGTGATTTGGTAACACATTAGGTCAAATAATGATGATGTCAAGGATAACTGATCGAGATCTGACTCTAAACCTAATTGAACCAAGACCGATAATCATGACAAGAGTATCCATCTTGATATGAAGTGATGAGAATGAATATATGTATAAGGAAATTGAGGTAGCTAATCATCTGAGAGACAATACTAGATTGATATGGGTCCTAATGAGCTTGATATGCCCTAAGACATTGAGAAGATGCATGTCCGAGTGAGTTGATATGAAGAGATGAGAACACTCTTTTAGAAAGGAAACGTTGAGAATCTCAACTTGATATGAAGCGATGAAGTTGAGATACCCTAAGTGATGATGTTTAGTCCTAATTGACTTGACTGATTTAAGATTTGGTTCAATTACTAGATTTACATATTAGGAGATATGCTTGACAAAAAGATTTTCTATATTGTCATGTGCCCTCGGGATCAAAATGGAAATGAAGTACAAGGGGTGAAGATTAGCCTCAAAGATCCAAGAAAAGAAAGTGGAAGTGAGCTAGAAGTGATAGCATCAGTGGTCAACTATGTTAGAAGATTTGAAATTTTAATTTCAATCCCAAAAATAGGATAAAAAATAGGGATTTACAGTTGAATACCTCGGCGAAGAAAGATAAAGTATGAAAGAAAGCATATCTCAAGGGAGCTAGAAATGAAAAGCTAAATTCATCCCTAGAATGAAATGCAACCTAAGAATGCACCCTAAGACATAGGATTCGTCAAGTCACCAATCCTGTAGTCATTATTTTTTCATCATTTGAGCATTTGGCACATTGAAGGTTAGTACAACCTTCATCGGTGCGAGAGAAACCATAAAAATATGTATACGACCTTATCAGATAAGATGTAGGAAACACACATAAGCATCGGGGCACAAGAGCCATGATGACCTAAACATTGTTTCCTAGTTAATGGTGTAAGATAACATTTGTATTGAGGCACAAGTTTCCAAGATAACCAAGAGTTTTTTCGTACATGCTACACATAAGAAACAAACAAGGAGATAATTCCAACCTCACCTAAGTATCAAAATAAAGAGGGTCAAGGTATTTGTGGTGTTCCAATCATGATGGAAGCTCTTATCACAAACACCTAGTTTATTAGACCACCTTAGGATCATTGAAATTACACCACAAAAAGAAATTAAAGAAAAATATGTTATGCCCCAGTCGTGAATCTCTAGTCAAGTAGACATCGCCGAGAGACCTTAGAAGACATAGAAAGAAAACATTAATGATAACATACAACACACAAGAAAATAGCTCAGCATATCTCAGTTATTTTCTATTTTCTATGATGTAGTTTGTGTTGGGTGTTAAGAAAACACCTTTGCGCTAGTGCCAAAGTGCAAGTGCACAGTGAATAGTGTAATATCCTATATGTGTTGAAAAACATAGTGATGTCCAAATTGTTAGTGTTGATAAACACTAAAGGATTAGGGTGTTGAGAAACACTAAGTAGTGTCAGTGATAAATTTCCCATCAGGAAGGACTGTTAAACTGAATCATGTTTAAGCTCAAGAGGATTGACCAATTGATAAAGCATTGATAGCTCATATAAGGTTACAATTTCCCCTAGACAGAAGACAAGAACAGAGGACAAGACAAAGGAAAGTTTCCAACCATGATGACACAAGGAAATAGAAAGTGAGATGCATTGAAGCATGTGATCTCAACCACACATTGATAGATGGAGAGTTGAATACAAGTAGCACTTGTTTGCTAGGTTTTCACCACTTTGGATTATTGCTATTTTTTCTACCGAGACACCTATTTCCAAGTTTTCACCAAGGCATGATTTTTTATCTTTTTCAATTTTTTGGTTCTCTTCATTTTTTCTTTTTTTTTGTATTTTTTTTATATTTGATTTTTTTGTAGATACATCAAGGTGCCTTTTTTCAAGATTTCACCAGGATGATCATTTTTTCAAGACATTTTGCAATTTTTAGGATTTTTTCAAGACTTTATAAGATTTTTAGAATTTTTTTAGGATCATAAGTTGTTGTACAAGGAATAAAAATACTTAGCTATAGAGTCACTTCATGTGAAGAGAATTGAGAGGCACTTTGTGAACATCGCCATTTGTAGTAGCCAATTAAAAATCTTTGGAACTAGATGTTGTAGTGATGATAGAAGGATCCAACCATTAGTGTCCAATTGTCAAGAGTTTCGTAGCCAAGGAAAGACCATTTGAGTGATATCCACAAATATCCTCATAGACCTCTTTCAACACTTTATTAGATTCCTCAATTTCTAGATGCCTACGGAAAGTACCATCTATACTTCTCTTAAACAAGTCATTAGTGATGATAAGATACCAGTATGCACTTCTTGGAAGGTTATAATGGATTGGAGAGCATCATGAGGTATGTGAGGTAATG
Source organism: Chamaecyparis obtusa (assembly GCA_027943335.1). NCBI lineage: Eukaryota > Viridiplantae > Streptophyta > Pinopsida > Cupressales > Cupressaceae > Chamaecyparis > Chamaecyparis obtusa. The sequence goes on from BSBK01001497.1 coordinate 765,668, forward strand.
ATGGTTTAGATGATGTGGGAGTGAAGTGAGTCATAATAAGGAGATGGAAGTTGGAATATAAACATTCATTTTTCTTTTATATTCAAGCCTTTTAAGAGAGACTTAGGAATCCACATATCCTTTGATCATTCTCTACTTTGAAATGATTTTGATTGCAATTCTTTTATCATGGATTTGGAATCCATATTTTCATTATTTTTAGTTTTTCCTTTGAGAACCCTTGTGGTCTCTTGAATATTACTTTTGTCTTTGTACGCATACATCGATTAGATAGGACATAGTAATATTTATATGTAAGTGGATTCTTGTATTTATAATTTTATGTTGCACATCCAAATTGCTTCTGGAAGACTCCAGAATTATGGATGAATGAGGCTGATATGATAGGTTTAGATGGAGGGATGGATGGGAAGTGGTCCAGTCACTTGACTCGGGAAGGACAAGGGATGAGGTTCAATAGGTTCAAGTGAAAATATATTGGTATCATCCTCATCATTCATGAATGAATTAGAGAGATGAATAAAGTTCTCTTCCATAGAGAATTGTCAATCGTGAATTGTCCTAGAAGAGTTAGAGGAGTTTAGAGGAGTATTATGTGAATCTAACCTAGATGGCCCATTCCTAGAGCTAAGTCCCTCTTCTTATGGAAGAAGTGCATGAATAGGAACCAAATCAATCCTAGACCTTCCTAAGTTCCATGAAGCTGTCATAGGATGAAATCCTATATACCTATAATTTGTTTGATTAGATAAAGTGTTGTTTTGATTATGGGCAGATGGCCTAGGAGCCATGGGAATTATTCCCATAAAAGGTTGAAAAGGATCTTCATCGTCAGCTTGATCTTGATAATTTAAGATTCTCCTCTTTTAAAATTCATAGAAGGAGCATATATGTGTATGAAATCAACTTGTATTTCCATTGTAGTATCTAATAATGAGTATGACTCATATTCATGAAAATCTATTTCACTATTATGATACTTCCTGATGTAGTCAGCTAGAGTTATTATAGGAGGTAGATCTTCATCATCACTTTCTTCTATTGCAGGAAGTATATTTTCACCAGCAAGAGCTTGTTCAGTAGAAGAGTAGTCTAGAATAGGCATACACCAAGGCATATCCAAGATATGGGAGATGTTAGCTAGTTTCCCCCAATAAGGATGTGCATGATTAGAGTCAATGATATTTTCAATAGTAGAAGGAGTAGTATTAGTACCATCAACAGTAGTAGGAATTTTATCAGGAGTCTATGTGAGATTTTCTTGATCAAGACTATGTTTTGTTGGACCCACAGGTTCATTTTCTTCAGGATATTGAAATGGCATATAAGGTTTTTATTGATATTTTGGTTTAAAATTTTGGATATGTAAGATCTTTTCATATGTAATTAGTTGTATTTCTAATTCTTCATCATTTTCTAAGTCCACATATGGGTGAGTGTTGCTGCTAGGTTTGTCAAACTTACATTCATGATAGTGAACACCAGTGTTGTCTTTAGGATTTATGAATTTAGCATGTAGAGGTTCAAGAAGACCTTTGCCTTTTCCAAGTGGGATTTTTCTATCATATACCATATTTTGCATAATTTGATAGCTCATACCATACTTTGTAGGTGGAATTTTTGTATGTTTGATCAAATCTTCACATTCTTCTCTCTTGTAGAGTCTTTGCAAGATAGCACTTTCTTCGCTTTCTAGCTCTAGGGGAATTTTAGCTTTAACCATTCCAGTACCCTCATGTATAACATGTGTTGTACCTATAGGAATGGATGAGAGAGGTGATTTTCCATAATATTTTGAAGAGAGTGGAAGAGTGTCCACTTGATATTCTCCCATACTAGTAGGTATGACAAGTATTATTTTCCCATAGTCTAATAGAGTTGTCTTTTCTTTTGTTTCTTTAGGAAATGATCCTTCTTTGTTATGAGGAACCATTCACTCTATGTGTTTAGGATTTATATAGATGTATGTTGAGTCTATTGGAATAGTAATCTTAATTCTTTCATGAGGGAATTTAATGCATCGATGGTATGTAGAAGGAACTACTTTCATTTCATGGATCCAAGGTCAACCCAGAAGTATGTTGTATGCCAAAGGAATATCCAGGACTTGGCAGATGACATCCCAATAAATAGGACCTACTTGAATAGGTAATATTAACATGCATTTAGAAGAATGTTCCTCTTCATCATATTCTTTGATCATTATTTTGCATCGGGGATCAATAGCATGCTCTGAGAAACTAGGATCTTTAACTAGATTGAAATTACAGATGTTCAAATTTGCACCTCTATCTATCAAAATGTGCTTAAATCTATACTTGTGAATGGAGAATTCAATATGTAGGGGCTGATTATGAGGATGGATAACACATTTATTGTTTGTTTCATAGAAAGTGAGACATTGAGGCAAAGCGAGGTGACCGACCATGGACTGGAACTTATTAACATCTAGGTCCTTAGGTACATTAGCCTTGAGAAGGGATTGATCAAGGATCTCCCTGTGAGTAGGAGACAATTGTAGTAGCTCAAGTATAGATATTTGAGCTGAGGTATGCTTGAGTTGGTCAACCGGGTTGTAGTCCTATGTAGCTGACAAGATAGATGGTTTAAATATTTAGGTTTTTTCTTTCTTAGGAGAAGAGCTGGAATTGAATCTTCTCTTGAGAGTGGGTGACCATATTAGATGATTTGGCTTTAGCTTTGTCCTTAGTATGATCAGAGGATTCAAGCATGTTGATCACATTGTCACTATTAGAGTAGATATAGGAAACCTTATTATCCTTTTCCTTAGAAGAATCCCCTTTTTCAAATTTAGGAAAAGGCTCCTTGAAAGCCTTATGATCATTGTTTTCTTGTTGGGGGTCAACAACAATAGTCCCATCATTGATTAGAGCCTGGATGAGATTCTTAAGTTTAATGCATTTTTTAGTCTTGTTGCATTTGGTGCGATGATAATTATAATAGTGGTTGTCATTCCACCATTTAGGCTTTATCTTAGGATCATAGGGTCAAGAATTATCAGGAAAAGTAATAAACCCATTAGTCAAGAGTGTCTTTAAAGAATTTTCAATAAATTCTCTGAGAGGATTGAAGTTTATCTTAGGCTTAGAGGTCCAAGGATTATCAGTTTTATCTTTCATGGTAGTAGATAGATTGAAAGATTGCTCTTTAAGAGTGGTAGACACTAAAGTTGTACCCACAATTCCATCATTGATGACATCTTTATTCTTGTTACATAATGTTTTCTTATCCTTTCTATGTTGGTTGTTATAAGAGGATTTATTTTCTTTAGATTAAAGAGTGATATCGCCCTTACAAACAAGGACATCCTCTATGCAAATAGATGATTTAACCAATTTATCAAATGAAGCATGGATTTGCATTTGCAATGTGTAATTCATTTCAAGAACCAAAGCATTGATGAATATATAAATCTTTTAAGTCTCAGGAATCTATAGAGGATAAAGTAGGTAGAGCTTTTTCCATCAACTGAAGGAAAACCACAAAGGATTCACCTTGGCATTGTTTGATATTGCAAAGATCAAGCATAGTGATAGAAAGTTGGATATTATAGGAACTTATTGTTAAATGAATTTTTGCACTAGTTGCTCAAATGATTTGAGAGGATTACATAGTTTAGTGAACCACTCCATAGCTTTCCCACTAAGACTCCTAGGAAAGAGTCTCATAAGATAAGTGGGTTCATGCAAGAATTCCATGCTTAGTGCTCAAAACTCTCTAATGTGATCATGAGGATCTCTGCTACCATCATAATTTTCATACTTAGGAAATTCAACCTTTCAAGGAAAAGGAGGCATGTATAGATCTTTGTCAAAAGGAAATGAGCATATAGCCTCAAACAAAAAGCATGTACTTGGTTGTTCCTTTTCCTTTTCCAAGCGTAGCATTTGTTTCATCATTTCTTCCATATATTTCTTTATGATTTCTATTCTAGATGGTTCATCTTTCTTTATCGGGTTGTTAACGTCAAAGTTGTGAGGTAGTTTAACTCCTTGTGAGGCGAAATGAAAAAAGTATTGATCTTTGTTTTGACTCAAGTCAATGTCATAAGTCTTTGTAAGCATCCATCTTTTTGAAATTGAAAGATATATTTCTCAGTTATTTCATTATCTAAATAACCAACTTATTCCATGTGATCCAGGTCTAGTATGTTGAGAGCCATGTCTAGAGTTTTGATGCTCTTGGTTTTCTTGTCCAAAGTGCTTTATCACCCAATTATTTTAGAAATTCCTCAATCCTCTTGTTTTAATCTTCCATGATTAGAGTGTAAGAAACACAACATGACAATCTAGGAGAGGATAAGTAGATTCACTAGAGAAATTAGAAAAAGGTTTGAAACCCCATGGTATAGGATCTTCTTTAGATGATTTGTCAAAGGTAGCTTCGAGTTTCTTTCCTTCATAGATATGAGATCTAGTTATGATCGACATGAAAAAAGATTTTAGAAAGCCAAATAGGATGACTTAAGATGACTTGATGATCAATTAGGTAAGCAAAAGTGTTCACTTTTCCAAAGTGTAAGATATAGAAAAGATAACTTGCCACAAAGATGTCCAAGTCGTGGGTAGGTCCCTATGTACGACACTTTTGAACAAGCAAATATAGGATAGAGAATCCAAAAGAGGTGATCAAAGAGATGATGGAAAAGTGAAAATTCTACTAGCCAAGAATGTAGTCAAGAGATAAAAGTAATCTTTTCTGGCTAAAGGAAATTCTAACATGTTGGAATATACCAAATAACAAGATAAGCTAAGGATCACAATGGAAAAGAAATTTTGACAATGTTTGAGCTTAGTCCAAAAGTTTGATTCCAAGGATTGAAAGAGTTGATTGAAAATTTTGGAGAATTTCCTAGATAAGGTTTGTTTTGAAAGAAAGTAGTATGATAAATCAATAGTCTTGAAACAATCCAACAAGGGACAAAGAAACCTTGTGGATAAAATCATATGTGAGGTCTTGCAATGTGTAACAATGTGTCAAGTTTATCAATTTTATGTTGAACAAAAAATTTCACGAGTCTTAGCACATCAAAACACATCAATAAAAACTACCTAAGGTCATGAAGGAAGTGTTTTAAAATTTTCCCACAACTTTATGTTCTTAGCCACACAATTAAGTGGTTTAATAGCTTTCCTAGGACTATGCAAGTTATGGATCAATTGGAAGAGAGCAATGCTCACATTGTATGTCTTTCCATATTGGCATATTCAAGATTTAGCATCCAAGGGAACACATATAGTGAGTATCTTGGGGTGATCTGGCTAAATTCCGCTTGGATCAATCCTTTCACAAAGGAAGCCTCATGGCCAAAAGGTTAGCCTCTAAGTCCTAAGGTGTTTAGTAAGAATCTTCATTCAAGACCACCCCTTATAGTTTTGTAAGCAAAATTAAGGCCTATAGCCCTACAAGAACCCAAAATGAATAGTCTCACAAGAAATATTTAGACCTATTGGCCATACACAAAGTGAATGTAATCCTCTTGTAGTCTTGTAAACAAGATTTAGACCAAGAGGCCTTACAAGCGCTCAATCAAGTGTAGTCTTTCTTAGCAAGATTCAGGCAACTAGGCCCTAAACATGAAGAAGAATTTTAATTAGAAAATAGCCAAGTATTCCATCTCTTTATATTGAAGGAATATTTTTATTATAGTGGGATGGAGCAGCCATGTTCACTTGTTCCTCACTTGGGTCATTCCAAAAAGATTGCTCTCTTGGCAGGCCCTCTAAAGGTAAATGCAAGAAAGGAAAATGATAGCTAGTGGAGGTCTAGATTTCTGATTTTCCATGAGGAAAAGAGCATAATACCCTACTCCATAGTGTCTCCCAAACACATCAAGCACATGTTCATTTACCCAAAACTCATTGCAAGTGATCAACTAAGTAGGTCAATATTTTTTATTTTCCAAAAGGAAAAGAGCATCCTCTCCTACTAGTCAACTAACCACAAGACAAGAAGCCTTCTAATTAAGATAGGTTCTTAGGAAACCAAATGTAAGAAAACTGAATGTTAATTTGTATCTCCAAGGAAACCTACAAGAAAAATAGCATTAGTAGTTTCAAGATTGAGTCTTTGACAAGCATCCTACATCACAAAGCATTAGTAGTCATGGGGATATTGATCTCTTTGGAAAAAAATTCCTACAAAACCACACGTTAGGGTACAAAAGATATGCAAAATGAAAGAAATAGCCCTATAAGATCACTTGTTAGCTATTGTTAGGAAGTCACAAAATTTGAAAATGTAAGAAAAATCAAGCAATCTCAGCTAAAACTCATACTGTGATAGAAATTAAATTTGGATGACACTTAATCAGTCTATCAAAAATCGTACAATATACTATAAAGAAGCCAGGTGATATTTTAGGTCCAAATGATATACCTTAGTGTATCAGAACAATATTTCTCTGTAAAATAGGTGATATTTACCATAAAGGAAGAACAATATTCCATAAACTGGAAAAATTTTCCTGGTAGTATATTGAAATGTCACCCAGGTATGATGTGAAGTGTTGTATGATTCTTTAGCCCATAAAAACAAAGTGACAAACCTACAATAACAAAGAACTATAAATGCGAGAAATGGAGCTAAATATGAGAAATCAACCCCACGGTGGGCACCAAAAATGTGTGATAAAAAATGTGACACACTTCTATGAACCATTACACTTGAGAGAATTAATGGAAGAGGATATCTCAAGAAGTGGCTCAAAGTTTCCTAGTTGAAGCGAGTTTAATCCTTCTCATGATGATCATCAAATTGGTATAGAGGATTAGTGACTTAACTACTCCAAAATGGAAGATTCAAAGCTAGAGAATGAGATAAGAATGCAAGAGTGAAAGATAGAATGAGAGATTAAGCTATAATGAATGCAAACAACTAGTAGAGTCTAGAATGAAGATGCAAGAGTTATTCTATTGAAGCAATGTAAGAAAGGAAACTAGATTAACAATGAAATATTAAGCTAGAAATGAAGCTAAGCTATGAGGAAACTAAGAATTCAAATTAGAAAAAGTACACTAAGAATGTAAGAATGCAATAATTCTAAATTCACCAAAATATAAAATGAAAAATAATCAAGATTGGGAACTAGAGTATGAAAGATGGTGGACTTTCAACCACAATAAAGATTGAACCCTTGAGCCAAGGAAGATCTTTCTTTTAAAGGAATTGCCTCAAGAATGAAGGGTGGAGATTAAGAGGCAAAAGAATGAGTGGATGAGATGAAGAAGCAAGAGGAGATGAAAGGAGATGCAAGGTTAGGTAGAGATGAGTGGTGAGACTAAGATGCAAAAGGGAGATGTTAGGTAGAATAAGACAAAATAGCAATTTGAAAGCACAAATCTCTTTTAATTTCTAATTAATCAAGATTAAGTGGGTGCACACATGTGAATGTGTTATTTATATTAAAATTAAGGTTATAGAAATTAAATAAATATGCAAGCTCTAGAAATTAGACCATAGTATAAGCTTGATATAAGATTTTTTATTTTTTATTTAATTATGCAAAGGAGATTTTCAGGGTTACTCTCCAAAATTATGTCTAGTAAATATGCCTTTGAGATTTAGGATTTGATTTGAGGTAATTTTATCATTTTATCAAAAAAGGGGGCTCAAGTTCTACTAGACCAATTTTAGGTGATTACAGTACCTAGTTGTTTAGATGTGTGAAGTTATCTAGGAGACATGGTGATCATAATGCAGGAGCAGTGTAGTGATACTAAGGTATGTAATGATAATCATTTGTTCATTGAGTGTGAAAAGTATTATAATCTCTTTATTCTCTTGACTTCTATTTACATTATATAAATCAAATGAGATTATGTTATGCTAATTCATTATTATAATTTTTTATTATTATTCCACATGTTTTGATGTGTATTTATCCATTGTGCTAAGAGTCGTTCTTAGTGGGGCATTAAATAATGTCTGGACAAATTCACCGTGTCATGGGTAGGCTTTTAGAGTGACATTTTTTTTTGCTTGGAGCAAGACTACAAGTCTATACCTCTCATTTGGAGCCCCCATCTCCTTTTTTTCTTTTGTTCATTGTTCTTTATTGGTCGTTTGGTCTCTCTATCTCATGGAATTCATTAGAGGTCTATGGGATCTCTCTTATTGGAAAAGGTTGGTCCTGACTATATTGTATAAATATTTTATTAAATCTAATATATTTTACCAAAACTTCTATTGTGCCTTATATTCTAGAAATAATAATAATAATAATAATATCTAAAACATAAAATATAGATAATTCTATGGTTTTTATTAAATCAAAGAATAATGAATTTTAACATTACCTATTGCATAATGTATCTTTATTTACTTGTATTACTATTTGAAACATAAATGTTATCATAATTATTTTAAAAATATGGTATTAATACAAAATTTATATTATAAAAAGAAAATGATAAATTACTCTTAACACTTTGAACTGAAGAGGCTATAAATGGGGGAACTCATCCTCATTTAAACATTCAACAGTAGAACCCTAGTGGTGTTTGATCGTTGATGGAAAGAACACCAACACCACAAATTGACCATCACAACATGCCAAAGCCAACCTAAAATAATTCTTATATCATTATTGATTATTTTTATAATTATAATTAATATTAAAAAATTCAACTATCTTAAGGTTTGTTTCTCTTTTATTAAATCGTTATCTTTTTATTATTATTTTGTAACATGACAAAATGCATATAAAAGGTTGGATTAAAATAGTCACACATCTAAAGCCAATATGAGATAGTAGTTCAAAACATAAAAATATAAAACAAAGTTACTATAAGATGAAATCAAGAACACATAAAGGAGGAGGATTCCACTCATCTAGTTTTCCTCAAACATCAGTTGATTAGAGTGTACATAGAAGGGTTTCAACTATCGTTATCCATTCTTTATTATTATCTTGAATTTCTTAGATATTTGTACAATTAAGAAAAATAACAAGAACTAATTGAGATATTTTACCTATCTTAGTCATCTAATATTGCCAACTACAAGCTACCTTAAAATTCTTTCTATGGATAATGCTAAAATGTTAAATAACATATCTCAGTTAAACCATTTTTACTTCCTGCCTATGGCAAAAATATTAATCCATTCATTACATCCATTTTTTTTCCAATTGTTCAACCAATCATTGTAAGGAATTAAAAAATTTAGGTAGCAATAGTATGGTATATAATTACTTTTTTATTTATTGATTTAAAAAACATGTCATTTATCTTTCTTTATATTAGTACATATAGAAAATAGTCATTGCAAAATTTATACACACACACACACACACACATATATATACATATATATCTATATATATATACATATATATATATATATATATATATATATATATATATATATATATATATATATATATATATATATATATATATATATATATATATATATATACATATATACATATATACATATATGTATAGATATATATATATACATATATATATATATATATATATATATATATATATTATATATATATATATATATATATATATATATATATATATATATATATATATATATATACATATATGTACATATATGTATCTATACATATATGTACATATATGTATCTATACATATATGTACATATATGTATCTATACATATATGTATCTATACATATATGTACATATATGTATCTATACATATATGTACATATATGTATCTATACATATATGTACATATATGTATCTATACATATATGTACATATATGTATCTATACATATATGTACATATGTATCTAACATATATGTACATATATGTATATATAGATATCTATACATATATGTATATATATACATAGATGTATGTATATATATACATACATATATGTATATGTATACATACATATATGTATATGTATACATACATATATGTATATGTATACATACATATATGTATATGTATACATACATATA
>BSBK01001499.1:0-60000 GCA_027943335.1 Chamaecyparis obtusa
TAATAATCATCACTATATAGTAATATTCTTTAAATTATATTAAATATTTATTTGATATATAATGTAAAATATTGTTATTAATTTTCATATATCATATATCATTATATAAATATTAGAATAATTAAAAATTTTAAAAATAAATTAAAATTATATAATAAATTTACCAACTATTTAATATTATTTACTATTTTATACTTGGTGAAGGTTTTGCAAATGAGTATGCAAGCAAAGTGTGATTAACCATGGAGGAAACTCCATAGTTAAGCGCACTCGAGCTGACTAGTACTAGGATGGGTGACCTCCTGTGAAGTCCCGATGCTTCACCTCTATGAGCATCACCTAGATCCAATGAGTGCTAAGTGTTCAATTTATTCTCAAGAGAGATGGGTTCATGTCAACCACTACTCATGAATCATGACTCAATGAGTTTGACTCAAAAACTACATAGTTGAATCCTGATAGCAATATCACAATTTAACTACCTGTGGAAAATATCTCCTACTTATCACTATCACTAACATTAAATTCTATTTAAAAATATTATTATTAATTATTAATTAATGTTTTATAATAAAAATTAAATAAAATCTTAATTTGAAAATTATATAATCTAAGTATTAAGTAATGATGACAGCTACAAATTAATATCATTGTTATTATCACAATTATAAATTTAAATAATAATTAGGTTAACTAATTACAATTTTTCTTGCAAAAGGTGATGATTGCAAATGCAGCCCGACTGACAGAATGCAAGAAATGAGTACAGTATGTATCACTTTTCTGAAAACCCAACAATGATATTTTCAGAATTAGTAGTTCCTACCATATAAATCCGATGCACAACAACCTTGTATTGAATAGCAATATTTCAGTTTATATAGGATTTCAAATACTATTGATTAAGAAAATCTTTCTTAGATTTTTCAGGCATGTGCATTCAATGTTTTTATTGTTGTAAGCTAGTTTTATATATAATATCGATGTCTGATACGATATCTATCATTCTTAATTTATGTGCTATATCTTGAGATTTCCCAAGTTAGTTATATGGAAGATCGAAATACTTAAAAAAGTGTATTTTCAATGTCAAATGTGTCATTGATGATATGCTTGACATATAAGATAAATTTATTACAAATTCATCTTAGCATTAAAGGCTTCATCAAGAGTAACATTCAAGCTATCGTTACATATCATTTATTTAAACCACTAATGATTTATTTAAACTCGTCTTACTATATACATAATTATTGTAAACTTGCCACTACAAAAATCCATCACATCACTTTAATGACATTCCTCAAAATATCATCTACTGCAATTAATGTTATGAGTATGAAAAACTCTACAACATCACCCTCTTCTTTTATAAAGTGTTAAATAATTCTAATATTTCAAATACTTGTACATAAATAATTGATAAAACATCAAAACAACATACAATAATAGGAAACTTGAAGAGGATCCAAAAATAGAAGAGAAGACGAAGGCAAGCCACAGCAATATCGAGTATTTAAACTGAGTTATGCTATTTATCATTCTTAATCTCCACCATTTTTGGCACATTTTTTTGTTTCAATACCTAAAACTATCTAACAAAGTTCATTTAGAAAACAAAATTGAATAATATAGATAAGTACCAATATGTACAAAACAATAATCTAAAGAAAATGTCTTACAACCTAAATAAGTATTTTGATTTGATAAATATTTGAATCTTACAATGATGCAGGAGCATCCTGGGTGTAAGAGCAATCTTGCATCACCCAAAAATATTTCTATTTTTGTATTCAATAAGGGCTATCTTGTGCTGAGTTGCTATTTATGGAAACTTGCTATTTTTAGTAAGTTGGTCTTACGATCTCAGAATGTTCTAATTTTACATGTGGAGGTTCATCTCAGTCATATCAGCCTACCAGAAAAGTTTCATGGCTAGATCAGGTCTAGTTTTGAAGATATTGAAGATTTTCGGTATTGGCAGCAGGGTACAGAAACTTCAAACTCAGTTTTGAAGGCTTTAGAGGCCCCGGATGAGGTTGAAAATTTGGGTGATGGGCACTTTACGTTGGTCAAGCCTGTAGAGTGCTTCGTGGCATTTCCAGAATGGGGTTATAATAACCAATCGGGTCAACGGGTGATGACTTACGGTCTTCGGAAGTTGGGTCACCTGAAATGACAGAAAATAATTTTTCTTCAAAATTTATGTTTGGGTTTCAAAACTCATTTTGAGCCGACTTTGATGTAATAAATTGTAAAATAAAATAATTCTAAGTTTGGTCGGCCCTAAGGGCTAAATTTCTAGAACCTTCTCAGGCGGTGGAAATTGCCTATATAAAGAAGGCCCGTAGTGTTGTCTAGGGTAGTTCTAGGTAGTAGATCTGGGTAATGACTCGAGGCTTTGTCCTACAGAATATTGTTAGGGAATGCCCATGTGGCTTTGCATATTGTAATTCTAAAAGTTTGTAATTCCACATTTGTGGAGATAATAAGAAGCCAATTTTTTGTTCTTGCATATTATTGTTGTTGTTTCTCTATTTCTGTTAAGTGTTTGTGGTATTAAGGGGAGCACCCTTCATCAAGTGGTATCAGAGCAGGAGTTCTTGAGTGTGTAAACAGATCGCCAACTGTGAGGCAGTTTGCACCAAGACCGTGGTTAGGGTTTCAACACGCATCGCGAAAATGCCTCCATGAAGAGAACGTGGCGGAAGAGCTGGTGCTGTGACACCTGAGGTTAGAGAGCTGCAGAGACAAGTGCAAGCATTGCAAGAAGAGATTCACAGAGGAATGAATCTTAATGTCAAAGACGAAAGTGAGGATGAAGCCGAAGAAGAATATCAAGAAGGAGAAGCTGAAATTGTAAACCAGGAGGAAGAAAGACTTTTTCGGGCAATTTCCAAGATTGGGAAAAGACCTAAGATTGAGGTTCCTACATTTTCTAGAAATCTTAACCCAGAGGAATTGATCGATTGGATCAATGAATGTGAGGAATATTTTGAGTACGAAGATGTTGAGGATCCTGATAGGGTCAAATTTGCGAAGGCCAGATTGAAAGGTCATGCGAAGATCTGGTGGCAAGAAATTCAGTTGGAGCGAAATAGAAGAGGGAAAGATAAAATCACAAGATGGGATCGGATGGTGGATAAATTGAAGTGACAGTTCATTCCTGTTGATTATGAGCTTGACCTACTAAAGAAAATGCAAAGTTTGAAGCAGGCAAGAAGATCTGTTCAAGAGTATACAGAGGAATTCTATCGACTCCTCATTAGAACAGGCCATGTAGAAGCTGATAAGGAGAAAGTTGCCTAATACCTTAATGGGTTAAGGCCAAGCATTCAGGAGGAGTTGAATCTGGTTCGAATGAACAGTATTGAGGAGGCATACCAGTTTTCCCTAAAAGTAGAGGAAAAGCTGAACAAGAAGTTTGAGAGCAGACAAAATGGAAGAGGTCATGGTGGAAGATCTGGCAAACGGTCATATGGTGGCCGAAATGAAGATCCAAAAAAGAAGGATGAGGCCAGTAGCAGTCAGAATTAGAGAGAAAATAATTCCAATCATTTTCAGGATCAGAGTAATAGAGATCAGAGAGGAAGAGGAAGAGGACAAGGATCTAGAAGAGGAGGCTTCCGTGGAACATGTTTTCATTGTGGAGAAGAAGGTCATAGGGCATTTGAATGTCCTCAGTGCCAAGGCAGAACAGATAGGAGAAATGAAGGCCAGGCCAGAGTTGCACATGTAGATGAAGATGCTAGATCATCAAATTATGAAGATGCTGAAATAGGAGAAATGCTAATTAACAGAAGAGTCTTGTTGAGTGGTGAGAACGAACCTGAACAAAGGATGAGCCTGTTTCACACTCGATGCAAGTGTGAGGGTAAATGCTATGATGTGATTATCGATAGTGGAAGCACTGACAATTTGGTGTCAAAAGAGATGGTGACAAAGTTGAAGCTCAAGAGATAGAAACACCCACATCCATATCGGATTGCCTGGGTGCAAGATGACCACAAGGTCATGGTCAGTGAACAGTGCCTGGTAAAGTTCAAGATCGGCGGGTACCAAGATGAGGTACTATGTGATATCATCTCTATGGATGCATGTCATATGTTATTGGGTAGACAATGGCACTTTGATAGATGTGTTGTACACAATGGTCATGCAGATACCTATTTCCTGACAAAGGATGGAGTGCGACATAAACTAAAGCCATTGAAGGAGACCGAAGAAAAGGTATGTGGTAATGCAAGAATAACATTTGTTGATGGAAGAAAATTCCTAGATGGTATGAGGCATGAGCATGTGTGTTTTGCTTTAATTCCAAAAGTTGGTAAAGAAGAAGTAGAGGATGTATCTATAGAGGTTGTAGATTGTTGAATGAGTTTCAGGATATTGTATCTGATAATGTACCTGATGGATTACCACCAGTAAGGAAGATCAGTCATTAGATGGATTTGATTCCAGGAGCCATTTTTCCAAACAAGGCAGCACACAGAATGACACTAGCAGAAAGTGAAGAGTTGAATAGAAAAGTACATGAGTTATTGCAGAAGGGGTTGATTCGAAAGAGTCTGAGTCCCTGTGCTATACCAGCGGTATTAGCACCAAAGAAGAATGGAGAGTGGAGGATGTGTATAGATTCTAGAGAAATAAACAAGATCACAATCAAGTATAGGTTTCCATTGCCACGAATGGATGATATTATGGATTGTTTGAGTGGAGCTGTGTATTTCTCAAAGATAGATCGGAAGAGTGGATATCACCAGATTTGGATCAGAGAAGGAGATGAATGGAAGACTGCCTTCAAGACAAAGGAAGGACTGTATGAGTGGTTAGTCATGCCTTTTGGGCTAACCAATGCACACAGCACTTTCATGCGGCTCATGAATGAGGTTCTGAAAGAATTTCTAGGTAAGTTTGTCATTGTTTACCTAGATGATATTTTGATTTTTAGCAAGACATTAGAGGAACATATGATGCATATTCGTATGGTGTTTGAGAAATTGAGAGATGAGAAATTGTTGATTAATTTGAAGAAGTGCAGTTTTGTGAAGAAAGAGTTAGTGTATTTAGGATTTGTAGTTTCAGCAGAAGGTCTAAAAATGGACCCAGAGAAGGTACAGGCTATCCTTGAATGGCCTACTCCAAGGAGTGCTACTGAGGTAAGATCTTTTCATGGTTTGGCTAGCTTTTACAGAAAGTTTATCAAAAATTTTAGCAGTATTTGTGGACCCTTGATTGAAACAATGAGAGGGGATAGAAAAGAGTTTAAGTGGACTAATGGGGTAGAAAAGAGTTTTCAATTGTTGAAACAAAAAGTTATAGAACAACCTATTTTAGCACTTTCAGATTTTAATAAGGTGTTTCAAGTAGATTGTGATGCTAGTGGTACTGCAATAGGAGCTGTTATGAGCCAAGAAGGTAAACCTGTTTCTTATTTCAGTGAGAAGTTAAATGATGCCAAGAGAAAATATTATGTCTATGATCAGGAATTTTATGCTATAGTTCAAGCATTAAAGAAGTGGAGACACTATCTTCTTCCTAAGGAGTTTGTTTTGTATACTGATCATCAAGCTTTGCAATATTTGAATAGTCAAGGAAAGTTGAATCAGAGGCATTTGAAATGGGTTGAGTTTTTGCAGAGTTATACATTTGTTTTGAAACACAGAAGTGGAAAGTCTAACAGGGTTGCAGATGCTCTTAGTAGAAGGCAACTATTGCTGAAAAAGATACAGATTGAGGTGGTTGGGTTCAAGGAACTCAAGAATTTGTATCCAGAGGATCCTGATTTTGGTGAAGCTTGGAAAGCTTGTATAGAACCTGATACTCTAGACAGGATGAAATGGTTGGATTTCATCATCCAGGATGATATGCTATTCAGAGGGAGTCAATTGTGCATTCCATGAAGTTCTATGAGGGAGAATCTCATCAAGGAGAAGCATAGTGGAGGATTGGTGGGACATTTTGGTCGTGATAAAACCCTTGCTTTGGTTAGTGAAAATTATTATTGGCCACAATTGCAATAAGATGTGAAGAAGTTTGTACAGAGTTGCAGAGTATGTCAGATGGTGAAAGGAGTGAAGTAGAATACAGGGTTGTATCAGCCATTGCCTATACCAGAGAAGCCTTGGGAGGATATCAGTATGGACTTTGTTCTTGGTTTACCGAGGACACAGCGGGGACATGATTCAATTTTTGTGGTGGTTGACAGATTTTTGAAGATGGCACATTTCATTCCCTGCAAGAAGACTAATGATGCTGTTCATGTAGCAGAATTATTTTTCAGAGAAGTGGTGAGACTACATGGTTTGCCAAAGACCATAGTTTCAGATCGAGATACTAAGTTTGTTGGATATTTTTGGCGAACATTGTGGAAGAAGTTGAAGATAGATTTGAAGTTCAGTTCATCACATCATCCACAGACTGATGGACAGACAGAGGTGGTGAATAGAAGTTTGGGAAATCTGCTGAGATGTTTGGTTGGAGATAAGCCAACAGGATGGGATTTGATTTTACCACAAGAAGAATTTTCATACAATAATTCTGTCAATAGGAGCACTGGTAAATCACCATTCCAGATTGTATATGGAAGTAGTCCAAGAAATGCATCTGAATTGAGAAAGATAGATAAAGGAGAAATAATTAGTGCCGAAGCTGAGGATTTTGTAGAACACTTGAAGAACATCCATGAGGAGGTGAGGAAGCATATTACCAAGATGAATGCATAGTATAAGGCTAAGGTAGATGAGAAAAGGAGGCATAAGGAATTTTAGGTTGGCAATGAAGTCATGGTTCATTTGCGGAAGGAGCGATTTCCGGTTAGTACATATAACAAGCTGAAAATGAAGAAGTTTGGACCATGTAAGATATTGAAGAAGCATGATTCGGGAAATGCATATGAGGTAGAATTGCCTAGTGAGCTGAATATTTCACCAGTGTTTAACATTTCAAATTTGACAAAGTATCATGAAGGAGGTGTCGAAGATGAGGTTGCAGCAGCACAGTGGAGTATTCCAGGAACCAGTTCAGATATCAAGGAGATTGAAGACATACTGGACAGTCGTGTTGGCAGAAGCACAAGGAACAGGACATATGAAGAGTATTTGGTCAAATGGAAAGGATGACCTATTGAAGATTCATCATGGCTAACAAAGGAGGAGGTTAACCGTCTTAGTTTTCCTCTGCACACCTGAGTCGTGATAGGGTCCCTTCTCAAATTAGCCCGGGTGTCTGATGTAGGAGCATCCTGGGTGTAAGAGCAATCTTGCATCACCCAAAAATATTTCTATTTTTGTATTCAATAAGGGCTATCTTGTGTAGAGTTACTATTTATGGAAACTTGCTATTTTTAGTAAGTTGTTCTTACAATCTCGGAATGTTCTAATTTTACATGTGGAGGTTCATCTCAGTCATATCAGCCTGCCAGCAAAGTTTCATGGCTAGATCAGGTCTAGTTTTGAAGATATTGAAGATTTTCAGTGTTGGCAGCAGGGTACAGAAACTTTGAACTTAGTTTTGAAGGCTTTAGAGGCCCCAGATGAGGTTGAAAATTTGGGTGACAGGCATTTTGCGTTGGTCAAGCCTATAGAGCACTTCGTGGAATTTCCAAAATGGGGTTATAATAGCCAATCGGGTCAATGGGTGATGACTTATGGTCTTCGGAAGTTGGGTCACCTAAAATGGCAGAAAATAATTTTTCTTCAAAATTTTTGTTTGGGTTTCAAAACTCATTTTGAGCCTACTTTGATGTAATAAATTGTAAAATAAAATAATTCTGAGTTTGGTCGGCCCTAAGGGCTAAATTTCTAGAACCTTCTCGGGCGGTGGAAATTGCCTATATAAAGAAGGCCCGTAGTGTTGTCGAGGGCAGTTCTGGGTAGTAGATCTGGGTATTGACTCGAGGCTTTGTCCTACAAAATATTGTAAGGGAATGCCCATGTGGCGTTGCATATTATAATTCTGAAAGTTTGTAATTCCACATTTGTGGAGATAATAAGAAGCAAATTTTTTGTTCTTGCATATTATTGTTGTTGTTTCTCTATTTCTGTTAAGTGTTTGTGAGATTAAGGGGAGCACCCTTCATCATACAATCGAGTTAATTGACTTAATAGTAAAACTATTGGATAAATTGTTTTCAAAATTTTGAAAACGGCAAAACTCGGGTTCTAAATCCAATGCTCTACCTTTACCAATATTCTTACTTGTTTTAGGATATATAGAATAAACAAGACTTTCTATAAAAAATAAGTAGAAAATTTACTTTTTTTTCATTATAAATTAGTGATTACTTATACAAAAGTTGGTTCTTTGTAAGGCATCGCAAAATGACCAAGAATTAAATGGTTTTCATCTCCTTATTAATAATTTATGAACTACATTGTTGAAATGTTGCAACAGAGAACAGTTGTCAGTCATGACTTTTTTCAACACATGGACATTCACAAAATACATGAAGATAAAATTTTAGGTTTTCTAGCACAAAGGTTTCTACAACAAAAATGACTAATAACATCTCATCCAGTATCGCAAAGAAATTTTGGCCACTTTTATAGAGATCCATATATTCTAGAATTGGAATCTTGTGACACATGCAATCCAACAGAAGTTCATCATGTACCAAGTGAAACATGGTTTCAACCAACATCAATAGCATCTGAGACTGAATACTCTGCCTTGATAAATGGAACAGGTCAATCATGGATAGAGAAACTGCTTCGAACTCCTCAAACCAATACGACTTATTTACATAATCTTTTCTATCATGGTCAAATGTATCACTTGCATTTTGCATCAAGGTCAGACACATTATGGGACAAATAGGTCATACAAAGATGGGGACCTCAGGGCTGTTACTTATCTATACCTATATGTGAACATATAAAAAAGATTGTAAGGGAACATATACCTACATGGATCCAAACCACTTATAAAATCTACCCAAGTATTAATGTTCATACATAGAACTATGGTATACTACTTCAAACATCTGAACATCTTTACTGGTTCAATGATTTGAATCCCATGAACGGTCAACCCATGGGTTATGATGATATAATTTAAGACTGTAAGTTTTGTCAGCTTGTAAAATAGTATATCTTTACTACTTATGTATAAGGAGATGGAAGTCTACCTCCAAGAACAAATCCACCATATTAGAATAGAATCACAATGCTTACGATTTCAATTTTCTATACGAAATCAATAACTTTTTACGAATAGATAATCTTTATATCTTTCAATAATTAGTTTTATATGTATGTATGCCATCATTTGTTATGCTTAAATATAAATGATAGATTTTCTATTTTTTATACAGGTAAGGCTTATAATTTAATGCCTATTCCAATTATATATTATGGGATCATAATGTTGTATACATAATTTCATAGTCATTTTGTAGCCTATTTTGTAGTAATTTAGATCTTATTTTAGTTTTCTTTTTTACAATTCAATATTTCATGATTGACGTTTCATACTTGAAGTTTTAACTTAACTTTTCTTCAAGAAACTTAGTGACTACTGTTACCTTTAATTTTTCTTAACTCTCGATTTTAGTTCTCGTCAGCAAAATTCCTAAGTCGAAGTTGAACTTGAACTTGTCAAGAAGTTCAAGTTCATTAACTGTTTGAGTCATGCAGCATCAATGATTTGTACATCCCTTCGAAAGTTTGTTTTTCTTCAAAGTTGAACTTGAACCTGAACCTAATCCTGAACCTTAAATGTCTTCAAGTTCAAGTTCATGTTTGAAATACAATAAATAGCACATGTAATATTCGGCAGAATTGTTCTTTCTTTCATAGAAGGTTGCCAATTGCAAGGTCTCTAGTTGTTAAATCATTTTGGGAAGTTGTTATACAGGGTTGTTATATCTGATGTGATGGCTCGTGCATGTAAGTAGTGGAGGTGATAGCTGATGGCATGATGTGGGAAGTGTAATTATTCCAAAGATATGGTAATCAAAGAATGTCCTAGGGAATTGATATTTTCGTGCCAATTTAACTTGAAGATTAATGAGGACTAACTCCAGATGTCATGTCAATCATTCCTTCATTAAAAAATTTATTATGGTCATGCTTTGATGATTTTTCAAAAATCTTATAGGCTAACAAATGAAGAGGTGTTAAAACATTTATGTTAGTTATTTTGGTTTGAGAAGGAAGAAGTGGCGGAATTGGTGGTGAAAAGGTTGCAAAAATCTAGTGCGCAAGTAATCAATGAGTCCTTTTCTTCTCCACAGCTTTTAGTTTTTAGAGGGTCTTTCTGTCTTATAAGTCTTTCATTGCTTACTGGTAAAATGTCATTATTTCACCCAAAACTCCCAAAAGAGGAAATTAGAACCCACATGTTAGTCTCCCTTCTAAACATCGGTGATACCTTCTTGCTGAATGTAAGTTTAGGGGAATTGTGTGATAGAGTCTGAAATCCTCCTAAAGGTTCATTTTCTAAGAGGTTAGTAGGGAGTGGACTTATGGAGGCTGTTGCATTTCCACCATCTTTGATTTATCCCAAACTGGTGTTAGAATGTGCCAACAAGTATGAGGCTAAGAGCAGATGCATCAAGGATGTGTCAGAAGAAATTTTGGTCAAGATTAGTCAAGAGATATTAATGGAAGCTCTGTGAATTCCAGATAAGGAACCGTATGAGCCTTGGACGTATGTAGAAGTAGACCGTGTGTATGAGGTAGATAAGAAAAAATATAGCTCCTTGATAGCCTAGGCATGGCTTGCGAAGCAAGAGAAAGGGAGGTCCAGATTGCCTAAGCCTCTAACAATCAAGCATTTCCATAAGGATATTGCTGATATGGCACTTCTTCTAAATAGAGTGAAAGGGAACCCACATGCATTTCATTGGGAAAATTGGATGTAATGCTTTATCTAGAAAATTATAGAAGGGGATAAGTTTATTGATGAGGCTGATTTAATAGCAAAGAAGCTCCACAAAGAGCTCTTAAATGTGACTAATTTGACTGCATTCTACATGTCCTCCTATCTTGTTTATGTTTTAGCTTGTTTTTGGACTTGGGAATGGCTACCCCATGAATTGTGGACAAATGATATAAAGATATATGATTATTTCACATACCTACAAAAGGAAAAGTTCTCTAGCACATTCAGGATGGTAAATGACAGATTCTCAAGAAAGTTAGCTTTCGAGTTATGAGGGAGATAAATTTGCAGGCTTTCAGAAGAAGCTAAATAGGTGGTAAATGTTTATGGTTGTCATTTTATATAGTTTCCTAGATTTACCTATCTTAGGGTTGGAGCGTTTGATGAAGAACCATTACAGGTCCCTAGGTTTTGTTTAGACAATGTGATCTTAATGGAACTTTGTAGGCAGCTTGCTATTGTTGAATAGAAATTTAGGAACTCAAAGAAATCTTCAGGTGTCCTTTTCCCTATTGAGTTGGGATATTATAGGTGCAAGAGTTTCCAGGATGCTTTAGCTATAGAAGAAGAATTAGCTGCTTTCTGTTTACAAACTTACACTTCCAGGACCAATTTTGATTATAGAGGTTTCACTAAAGAGAACCTTAACGTTCCTAATTCTTTCATTCACATTCCTGAGTTGGAGGATTTTTGGGCTAATTGTTCTAATGAATTTGAAGGAAAAGGTTGTAGTCCAGATTAACCATGAGGCAAATTATCACTTTTAGACTAGATATGAATTTGGATGGGGTAGAAGATGATAGTGAAGTTGATGATTTTGACTCTCAGTTCTTGGATAAAGTAGAGGCCCTTCCTATTCCTAAGTTAGATTGGACGAAGCTAGAAGAAGATGATTTGTAGGCAAGAATGAAAGGGGTGATTGAAAGAACAAAGGCATGGTTACTTGAGAAAAAGACTTCTATGAACCCTCCACAGCCTACTAAGGAATGAAGTGAAAACCAAGAAGAGGAGTTCAACAAAGAAAACTTCTATTTTAACTAATATAAATATTGATCAATCTTTTGTAGGAAAAGTCAAATCTAAAGTTGAACTTGAAGCTGAAGCTGAACTTGAACCAACTTCCCCACAAGTTCAAGTTCAAGTTCAACTCCGAGATGAGCCCATAGCTCGACTAACCAGATCAAACTCCAAGACAAGAAACAAGGATAATAGGAAAGAAGTGACTCCCAGTATCATCATAAATTTGGATGCACCAGAGGCCGATTTATAGGAAATTCTAGCTGTAGATTCTAGTATACCTGAGATGTCAGAGAGCTAGCAGTTACAAGAGGAAAGTGAAACTACCTCAAAGGACTCACTAGCCCTCCTGAGTGGTTATGATACTCAAAAGAAGCCCTCCACTGCTCCACCATGGCTAGAGACTCTGATTGCCAAGAAAAGAAATGTGGTCCCTTTGTCGGTACCCATTGAAGATGTAGTGAGCAGATGTTTGGGAAAGTCTTCGAAGACTAAGAAGATAAAGATGGAGTCTAGAATCGATTTTGATGAAAGAAGTGGTCTCTGGATGGTGGAGATTACAAAGCCTGTAAGTGACAATATTGAAGGGGAGGTTTCAACCAAGGATTTCCATGTATCCAGAGTTGATTTAGGAAAAGATACCAGAGCCCCTGACATGAAGTTTTTTGAGGTTTCGAATAAGAAGATTACCAATAGAGTCTAGAAGAATGCTAGAGATAAACAAGAAATGAAGGAAGCTATGAGAAGCATGGCCCAATACATAAATGCCATCCAACATCTAGAGCCCTTCCCTTTGAGAAAAATGCCAGCTTCCATTGATGTTAAATCCCCAGACAATTAGAGATTTCTTGACCAAGTTCAGAGGAATAGGGTGATTAGTAGAACATTTGAAGACTTGGTGGAACATGTGAAAATAGAAGCTATCAAGCAGCTAATTCACCTAAATCAATCTCACATTGAGGGGGATCACTTGGTAAACAAGGTTGAGGCCATTATTGAAGAATGGGAGATAGATAAGACTACTTGGATAAGAGAACTCCATTGGCTGGAAGAAGTTGAAGAGTATTGTCTGTAGAAGTTCCTCACAAAGAGGTTTGTACTGGGGTTGGATGACAAAATCCTTTATGTTATAGAGTGTATAGATTGGAGGAACAAAGTTATAGCCCAGGGAGTTTCTGAAATAAAAGATCTCCTAAAGGGGCTAAGAATAATCAAAGATATCATCTCTAATGATATAAATTTGGTTAGTAAACAGTGTTAGGAAGCCCAAGAGGGATCGGATAGGCCAATTGAATAGGTAATCAAGAATGTAAATACCTAGTTTGATGAGCTCAAAGGAATGAAGGTACCTACAGTCCAAGAATTCATAAAGGTTTCACAAATAGAATTAATGATTATACTTCAACAGGATCACTTAGTCATGCACAAAGAAAAGATAGATGAAATCAAGAGAGAAAGGGAAGTTTGGAAACAATAGATAATTTTATTGGTTTGCCACATCAACTACTAATATTTGCATTCACAACTGTGTTTAAAGACTGGAATGTGGCACGGCTTGCGGCAACTTGAACACCATAACCACCTGAAACACCTAGCAATGTTTTGAAGGTGCTTTGCACCCAGTTCTGTTCTTTTTTCTTAATGCTCAGGATAGTTATTTAGTTTAGAAGTATTTACTTTCAGGGAAAAGATAGTTCTACCAAGTTAGTTGTTTAACCTTGCGTGGCTATTTATTTGAAAACTTTTAAATGCTTAAGGTTTGGACTCTCCGAGTTTGGAAGAAACTATTTTCTAAAAAACTAAGTTCTACGCTTTTTCTTAATGCTGATATGACAAAGTATATGAAATATCCTATGTTATTGTGTATATGTTTAAGCTTTTAAATTAATAAATACTATTGTTTATCTTATATGATTTATTTTCCTATGGAGATAAGTTGTGTTGAAGAAAGCTTAGTTGTGATATGGGTGGATTTGTGCTTAGAACAACAGGGAGAATCTTATTGAAGTTTTAGATTTAAAGGTTTCAAAGTTTGAAACAAGTGATAGCAGTAGATCTAGTTTCTTTAAAATTCTGCATGTTCTTTTCATGTTGATGAACTAAATGTTTACATTAAGCATTTTATGGTGAAAAGAACACATTTTTTTACTCTTTATTTGTTCAATAAGAGCATATTGGAAATCTTTTTAGAAGGTTGTTGCATCTTATAATTTTTAGAGAGTTCACTTTTCAAAGGAGATCAATTTTTTGTATTGAGATTTTCCTTTCTTTTGTTCTTTATGGGATTCTAAAATTAGTTTAGAGAAAAGGGAAAAATTGTATGCTAACACTACAATGACTCTCTTAACCACCAAAACAAAGTTGACTTCTCTTAGTTTAAAGAAAAATGTACTTTTTGTTGAAAGTCACCCACAATAACCTATATCATTGTCTTAGATATATTTATCATTTACTGAATTCATTCTAAGTCTCTCAACTAACATTACATCCTAATCTATCTATTTTTACCATTGTTACATGAGTTTGTTTGTTACAGCTTTGTCAAGCATCAACAATGGCTATCCTAAATGTACCACACTGCAACTATAATGAAGGAGCTTGCATTTTGAAAACATCAAACACTAAGAAAAACCCTCAAAGAAAATTTTGGACCTGTCCACTTCACAAGAAGGTTAGTGCTGGACATGAAGTCTATGTTTAAAAAAAATGAACAGACTATACATAATAGTATGTACTAATGTAAAGTTGATATTGCAGTGCAACAATGGCTACGATTACTTTAGGTGGGAAGATGATGCCTCAAATGCATATGTCACACCATTGGCACCAATTGTCAATGAAACGCATCAATCTAGCTTGCACTCTCAAAAGGCAGCGATTAAAGAAATTGTGTCAATGGAAAACGCTAAAATCAATTATTTATGAACATTGCACATCGCATTAATTACATTTATTTGTATTTTATTTCTGTTTGTTTGCTGGAACCATATAAAAATATAAACTTCTGATGTATCACAATTTATTTGAAATAAAATGTGGACATGTAATAGGCTTTAAATTGAGTAAAATTTAACTGCTAACTTGTTCAAACATTTGTCATGTCAGTATTTATATATGTGAAACTTCTTTCTAACGTTGTTATGCAAAATATTAAGTTTCTACTTGAATTTGCCTATCAATACAAAACATACTTTTATTTCAAAGATAAAAGCCTTTTCACATGCATAACCACTATTACTTTAACAAGAACATTAGATTAAAACAATTTATTTTTCATTGTGTATGTACAAACATGTTATGGGCTTCATAATACTCTTTTCAAATAGACTTTAACTCCTTATATTTCTTGGATATTTTTTAATGACAATAAAGTTCACAAACACCAAAGATCATCCACAACTGTTTAAAGCTTTCTAATAAATTCAGTGAAAAATTTTATTGCACCTATATATCTAATAATTTTTTTTTTTAAAATAAAAATTTATATGAAATGTAAACATATTAAAAGAAACATTTAAAATGCTCTTCACTTAAATAGTCATAATGATCAAAACATTAGTTGAAGATAACCCACATACTATAAAGGAAAGATAATTAGTTCAATGTAAACTATATATATGATGTCATTCATAAATCATGTAATAAAGATTGCATTTATTCTCTCTGATTATCCAAATTCTGTCCCTCTAAAAATTAACACAACATACCTAACAATCATAACTTACCTACCATTACTGACAATCATAACAAACCTGCCATTACTTTAGTCCAAAGACAACTCTGTAATTCATAATTGGACTGATACTACTTCACTATTTTTCTCTCAGATTATGTCCTTTAAGTCACTAAAAACTTTCAAACTATTTTACAACAACATGTCCATTAACATTGAACAACAACCAAATAGTTTATCTAACTTCATATTCTATATTCATATCAGACCTTGCAATATCAAATCCACAATATAACAAACAAACTACATATTCATTCAAAGATGACGATATAAAATACCTTCCATTGCTTTAGTCCAAAGACAACTCTGTAATTCATAATTGGACTGATACAACTTCACTAGTTTTCTCTCACATTATTTTCACTAAGTCACTAAAAACTTTCAGCCCAGTTTACAACAACATGTCCATAAACATTGAACAACAACCAAATAGTTTATCTAACTTCATATTCTATATTCATATCAGACCTTGCAATATCAAATCGACAATATAACAAACAAACTAAAAATTCATTCAAAGATGATGATATAAAATAAACAAGTTTGTAACATCATATTCAACCAAATTATATGATAACAATTTACACAAACCAAAATCCTTAAATTTTAAAAAAAATCCAATTAAAACCACTTTACACATTATTCCATCAATACTATACTCAGTACCAAGATTACTAAACAAATTTCATGAAAAGCAACCCCTCAAATACTATATTTTAGCTTCATAAATTATCAACAATTCATCAAACAAAAAATTTTGCAAACCAATAGAGAAATCATTTACATGAATATACAAGTTTCTAACATCATCATGACCCAAATTGTATGATAACAATTTACAAAAACCAGATGTTCTAAATCTACAAAATATTCAATGAAAACTAGTTTTTGTGTAATTCCATCAATACTAAAAAAAGTACCAAGTTTACCAAACAAATCTCACAGAAAAGTAGACCTAAAATACTATATTTCAGCTTCATAAATTATCAAATATTCATTTAACTAAAAAATTTGAAAACCAAAACCGAAATCATTTACATGAATACACACGTTATATGTATAAATAAGTATGTAAATGGGTTTTAAATAAGATATTACAATTAAAAAATATATACTTGAGACAATTTGGAAACCTTTGTAGAAGAATAATGTAAGAAGTATCAAATATGTTTTGTGATAAACCTAAGAACAACAAAAAGTAAAAAACAATTAAGGCTCTCGGGTGATGCAAAGACAAAAAACTTTTTCACTCATTTGATCTTCTTTAATAGATAATTGACACCTTTGTCTGTAGATTTTCTTGATAACTCGATTGAGTTATTACAAGATATGGTGACCGCCATTTTAGGTTAACCTACACCATTCTTCATAAATAGTTACCACCACTATGCTCATGAGTCAGGTGTAAGATTTCCAGCTCAAATCATCATTCTTCATCAACAATGTCCAGGTCATCTGCTAGTGGCCTTTTCTTCTTAAACTTTGTTACTGTTATATTGATCCATTGCTCTGAATACATCAATAATTTCTTGTACCTATGGAATGATAACATTTTTACTTCTTACAATCGAGTATTCATAATTTCTTTTAATTGTTTTTATTTGTTTAGAAATGCTTCGTGTGTCCTCATTTACACTTTTTAATAAATCTCCAATTGCACTCAATTTGTATATATCTCCTACCTCATAAGCCTCTTTCCTGATAATACTTTGAAGATACAATTCATAATTTTTTTTCATCATTTCTATATCTAGAGTATCTTCAGCATTGACTACATCAAAATTGCAGCTCATATCAGTAAACATCTTAAACATATATGTAATGCCCATCTTGACTATCTCAATTAGATTTTTTACTTCTTCAATAACATCTATGCACATCATTGTTTTGAATTTGATTGAAAAATTCCACTTCTGTAGAGGTGTCTCGGTGGATTTGATAATTTTTATATTTAGAGCTTCTTCACTGTCCATATCTTTTATAGATTGCAATACCTTTTCATGTCTACTATATATTGTTTTTTGTTGTTCAAGCATATGCAATTTTGTAAACAAAATACCTTTTAGATCAATATATATTTTGTAATACCTTCCTACATAGTCAATGAGACCCACACCTCTTGAATTGAGATATTCTACCCATTCTTGTGAAAGTTGTACCATTTGTCTGTCTTTATGCATCTGCTTGATAATTTGTTCACTCGAATGAAGTGATGGATCAAAAATATTTTCTCTCTGACTTTCTCTTTGAGAACACATAGGACCTAACATTTTTTAGATATAATCAGATAAATGTTTGACAGTAGATTTCAGAATGTTCTTTTCATCTTTTAATTGCTCCAATCTCTCAATTACCTCATGATGTGTGAACTCTCAGATATCAACTGTACGATCATGGAATGTGGGTCCTATGTTAATTTCATTTACATCATAATCTGTTGCATTAAGATTAGAAAAATTGCTATCTTCTTTTGGTTTTGCAACTTGTATTATTACATGTCCTATTTCTTGATGTTTTTGAAGAGAAGCTAGTGTGCCTCTTTCCTTTTTTTTCCTTGAACCATAACTTTCATTTATCATTTTACAAACAAAATCTTCACTAAGAATTCTATCCTCTTTTCTTTTTTTTTTCTTTACACTGTTTCTTCTATCGATGAAGCAGTGCCTAGAATTTATAAGGAAAAAGCTAAACTTTCATTATCAAACAATTTCCTGACTATTGTAGGGCTTTGTATTTGATGAGCTGAACTTTTAAACTTGGGTACTATATTTTGGATACATGTTACACTACCTTCAATAAAATCTCTTTCAAGATTTAGTGGTTCTTCTTCAAAATATTGAAGTGTTGCATTCTGATCTGATTTGTCTATTTTATCTTCTTCTTCTTCTTTTTTTGTTTGCTCTGAAGTTTATATGTTAATCAATGCAACTGAACCATTGCCACAAGTCTTCCTTATAGTTATGTCTTTATCCGGTGGTTGATCATCCCCTCCTATCATTTGTTGAATGGACTGAACTATTGTTGGCATTGTTGGAAAAACTACTAGAACTGAAGCTATTGTTTGAGATTCTCTTGTTGATTGTCCTTGTGTGTTTGATGTGTCCTTGGTTGTTTTCTTGTACAAAACCCATTTCTTGGTTCTTTTCATTATCTATTCCATTCTCTTATCAAAATTGTCTAATTTGGGTTCTTCAAATTTTACAAGTTGCAAAGGTGTCCCTTTTATTTTGGCCAAATAATAATCAGAAAACAATTTAGATTAATCATCATATAACCCTTTCACATCTATATCAATATTATAAAGTTTAATCTGTTCAACCATGAGTCGAGACCATGATCATTCTCTCATTTCAAAGTCATCTTTACAATTAGCCCAGAAATCTTCTAATGAAGGAATGTGATTAAAACTAGGGCCTAGTTGTAGGTTTTGTTTTACATAATTTGAAGGGTCAAAATGATGCCTAATAACATTAAATTCATCAAATTTATATCTTTTTCCAAATGATTTGATGACATTCATTTAAGAAGAACTAGAAAAACATGTATAAGCACCTATCGATATTGGAAAATGAATAGCTTCTTTATGTTGTTCATTGCATCTGTTGTTGACATCCATAATTTGTCTGCATAACTCTATCAAAGCCATTTTGTCATCTAGATATTTAGGCAATTTGTATGAAAACCCATTGAAACCTCCAATCCTAATATAAGTAAATGTAGGATATTGAGTATAATAGCTACCAAATTGCATTATTATTTGAGTAGCTGCATCTGATAATCTATGTTCTAGACAACCCTAAATTTCACGACATAACTTCTTTGAAAAAAAATCATTAACCCTTCTAAAATTTCCATAGCTATTTTCAAGTTGTATACATGGATATAAATCATAAACCTAAATATTTGCATCATATTCAACAACACTAGGAAGGTCGTTCCCTATATGTTCACATGCTAGGGCATATATAAGGAAAGATGACATTGCAAATTTGTACGAATACTTTGCTGACATAAGCATTTCAGTAAGTCTATCACTTATGACTTGAACCCAATCAATATAAATATTATTTATATCTATAGATTCCACAAGGAAAAACCACCATTCTTCAAAATTTAGGGCTTGTTCATTCCCTCTAATTCTATGTGAAAGTACTAGAATATCAACAATCTCTTTTTTTAAATTTGTTCCATATAGGGTTTTCGGTAACTTTGAACTGGCTACTCTAATGGTTTCAAACCATCTATTTGAATTTACACATCGCCATCATGACCATTTCAAGCTAAAATTTGATGCTAATAGAGAGAAATTCCATTCTGAGTATTGTTCTCTTGAAGGTAAAACAAAGTACTTCTGAATTGATTCTCTTTTCAAAAAAATATTGACTTTGTTGTTACTAACTTCTAAAACCATTTTTTTTACTACCTAAAAGATGGTTACAAGGTTCATTCAGAGATAATGATAAAAGAATACAGTCCCCCATTAAATGTTTCTTTTCACATATCGGAATAAGTTTTTCATGCCTACTAAATAAGAAATTAATTAATTTGAGTTCTCGGTAGGGTTACTATAAACATTAATGTGTTAACTACACTGTATACATCTATGAAATTGACCGAATTTAATGATATCTTCCCTAAATAAAACTATAGATGGCTGATCTCTTCACCCATTATAAACTCACTTAAGTATGGATATATGACAAAACATTAAGCGACTATGATATAACTATTGTCGTTAAGTCTCCAAAACTAAGAAAATAACTTTATTTTCCAATACTCGCAAAATCTCTTGAAAATATCAAAATCAAGATTTAATTGAGAGATTAAGAGATTACACATAAATCGTCACCTCAAAATTATAGTCGATGAATACTTAAAAAAAGACATAACAAGTAATCAAATTCATGGACTGTCTTTTCTTCCAATAATCAATAAGTCAACAAATTAATTTTTACTAAAAAATTTATCACTGATTATAAAACACTTTCTTTACTCACCAAATTGGAATACAAAATTAAAATATGCAAACTCTTTTACATACTACTACAATCTATATATTTACTTCTCATAATGTATATAAATATAATAAAAAAAAATATCGATGACATTTTATATATATAACACAGAGAATAAAACCAAGTTAACAAATTTTTCTAAAAAAAATTAATGAAAACATATTTTAGAAATTCAAAAACTAACAAGTATGTAATTAAATTACCTATATTTCAATGGAAACACTGAAAACCATTTCTAGATTTCCAAAATAAATTCAGAATCTACATAAAAAAAATCATATCCTGAAATGTAATTTCTTTTACAATATCATTTATGCAAAACTAAATGTAAACCAGATAATTTAACAAGAATGTATTTTACTGCAAATATGAACAACCTGCCATATAAAATCAAAATTATTTTCTCCCGCTTATCATACTTTACAAAAGTATAAGCGTTAGTCTACCTCAAATAACACATACAAAAAAATGATAAAAATGACAAAAATTAATGTTATGATTTATTAAGTTTAATAATAAATACATATTATAGTAATTACCTTAGTTTTGGATCAGCTTGCAAAATTTTCAACTATCCTCTGTCTTAATTGACGAAAACTACGACGGCGTTTCGGATAGATGATAGGCATCTTCAATGCAACTTGATTTGCTATCAAACCTTGATTATTCTAATTTTTTTCTTTTTATTTGTACACACACAGAACATTCATATTGTGGAAAGACAACTGAAAATATTCATGCGGCTTCAAATTGTTTATATTGCCTAATTTCTTTACATAGATTTATCCATTCAATTTTTATATCTTTTTTGTAAATCTCTCTATCAATTGACATTGGCCATCACAGAAATGGTAAAATACCTATCTTTTCAACATCTTCTTTGTTTACAAAAACACTTGTTGTACTCAAAACCTTCACTTGGTTGTGCATATTCTAGCAAAAAATTAAGTCTGTCAATCAAATTTTTAGGAAAAAAAGAAATCATAACAAAACGAACAATCTAAAAATTTTCACCTATTTCTAAACCCCAAGCCATTAACATAGCGGCAATATCAGCATTAACTTTCCATCGATGAGTAGAATTATGAAATTCTTCACCTAATGTCTGTTGAACAGCTTGCACAACAAAGTTAGTCTTGCATAGTAATAATTTTTTTAAATATGTATGTTCTAGTCTCCCAAAGAAAGCTATTATATGCGTACTTGTTTGAAAAGTAAATGTAACTTCAATTGCTGATAGTTGATTTATAGTAAACTATATTATCTGCTCTAATGATCTTTACAAGGAATCGATTTTCTTCTTCATCCTTTTATACTAACATAGGATTTTACACATATATGCCTATCTATAAGTTTTAAAAAATGATTCATTAACAAAATCTTTAGTAGATTTCATATGGAATTGCTTTAATTGTTAAAGATTGTTGTAACTTAATTTCATGACTTATATTGAAATCATTTTAAGTGAAATTTGACACACTTAAGTTATGTTATATGCAAAACACTTCAGATTTAATAGCAGATGTGACATCTTGTAAAATTCCAAAAAAAATTTAATATTATATAATAACAAAATCTTTCTAAGATTTCTTACGGATATACTTTAAATCTTGTCACCATTTTAGATCAGAATTTTCTTTAACATGCTTTTAGATGCCATATTGGAATTCAATGTTCGTGACAACTTAATCCGGAATTAATAGTTACTGCCATATAAATCTAATTATCAAATGTCGTGCATTGAATAAAAACATTTTACTTTCTATACCATTTAAAAGAGTATTAGTTATCAAAAACGTTCATAGATTTGTCACAGATGACCATTAAATGTTCTAACTCTCCACAACTAATATTATCTATAATATTGATATCATCTAATGCCAAACCTGCCACTCTTCATTTTTGTAATATATGATACACTTATTAAATTGGTAACTTATCTTCAAAAGTCGCTTTCACCCATGATACACTACAATGTCAGAAAGAGTTGTTGCTGGCATATAAATCTGATGCTTTCATTTTGAATTCGATTATGAAAGGTATTAATTAACTAAAAATTTCTTAGATATATCACGCATGTCCATTCAATTTTCTGACTATTCTAAACAAATTTTACATATAATATTGATATTGTCTAATGTCAAATCTGCAATTCTAAATTTTTCTATTATATGGTACACACATGTACACCTCGTACCAGACCCACTATTTTCAAACACCTATCAATAAAGTAAAATCAAGAGCTATCACATGACCACAAGGCTCCACAAAATACCTTGAGAATATGCGACATCCCTTCGATCATTTCCACAGTTTTCGACTAAAACCATTTCATTAACTCATTTATACAACATACTTAACAAATATTTATAAACAAAAACCCAACCGACCACTGAAATTCATTAATTTTAGATTTAGTAGCTATGAACACCTAACTCTAACATACCCAAAAAAACATTTAATGTACAACTGTACCCTACTCTCATTATCTCCAAATGAAACTACTAACTGCACAAAAATAGGGAGAATGCACAACTAAAACATTATCCCATTCTTGAAATCTTTAGGATTTGACCAATTTAACTGACCAATTTGTAGACTAAGCTAATCTCCAGTTCTACAAATGTATTCACTAATCATCGAATAATTTTGACAATGGCAAATAAACTCACTCTATATATCTAAAGTTTAGGGTTTAGGATTTAGGTTTCTCACTTCGTCGCTGACTCTCCAAATGCAAGTTGGCAGTCTAATTTAAGCATCCCCAGATCTCCATGTTATTCAACAATTACTTATTGTATCCACCGACCTGGCCATTTCAATGGTCGTGTCTTCTCATGATTCTAGTGGTTATGTCTTAAACAATCAGCGATTCAACGACACTGTTATCTCCAAGTCTCCAAATGTACTAGTTAAGTTATGAAAAGTATGGTGACTTAGCGAGAAACATCCAATGAAGAGTTGATCGATGGTTGATCTTTAATCTCATGACTAGACTGAGATTAGGAAAATCTTCTGGCAACTTGCAAAATTAAAGTCTTCACGCAGTCTCCACTCTTAACCATAGTTAAAGGAAATATCTAGCGACATGGAGATGACTTAATTCGCATGGTAGCAAGATGAAGGTGAGTTAACAAAATATTTTCATTGACATGTTTTAAACCAAAGATTTAATTTTGATCGGGTGGTGATCACCTAGTCTCACAATCAAAACATGGGTTACAATATGTTCCAGCGACCTAAACATTTGCCTTGTCGCTCAATCTCTAGGACCAACTAAAGTTAGGTAAGTTCCTCAGTGATTGGGAGATTGTCTTCAGTCAGGTAATTGCCAAATGATCCACAGGTACGTGTTGACCAAATTCAAAAAGTTGAAAAAATATGACTATCTATTTGTCAAATTCTCTGATGTGTCTCTTCCTGACTGGCTGACAAAATAAAAAGAATTTTTTAAAAAATAAGAGGACTTGACTATAGTCGCTCAATCTCCAGAAAAAGTAAATCGCAGTTTTCTTATCTTCAGTCACTGAATCCACGAATGCCTGAGTTGAGAGGTCTAAAGAAAATGTTAGAAAATTCAATAGGCAAACTTTATTAATTTGTCTGCTAAGATTAAATATAGTCATACAATCCTAAACCTATAATAAGTTTTATTAATATATATTTATTTATTATTTTATTTATATATATAATCATTATAATAATAAAACAAATTTGAACTTTTAAAATATTATTCACAAATACTAAATATATTCAATAGATTCAATTTTTGGCTATTTTTAAAATTGGTAGAATTCTTTGATATTTAAAATTAAATTTTATATATATATATATATATATATATATATATATATATATATATATATATATATATATATATATATATATATATATATATATATATATATATATATATATATATATATATATATATATATATATATATATATATATATATATATATATATATATATATATATATGTTTATATATATATTTTTTGTGTTTAATAATTATTCATGAACAATCATATCTATAAATAAAAAAGGATAAAACTATAAAATTAAATAACATAAGTTTATCAAAACCTTATAATCTAAATTTAATTAATATATACTAAATTTAATTAATATACATTTATTTATTATTATTTTTATATCTATAATCGATATAATAAAAAAACAATTTAAACTTTTAAAATATTATTCACAAATACTAAATATATTCAATACATTCCATTTTTGGCAAAATTTTATATTGGTATAATTAGTCAATATTTAAAATTAAATTCAATATAAATATATTTTATTTTTTTATATAATAATAAAAATAAAAAATTTAAATTACACTTTTAAATTAATATTCACAAATACTAATTATATTGAATACATTTAATTTTTTAGTCAATATTTTATTGTTATAATTTCATCAATACTTAAAATTAAAATCAAATTATTCAATTCATTTTTATTTTAACTATCAAATTATTATTACAAAACATACTATAATTATATTATAAAATTAAAAAACTAATTTAAATATAAATTTGGAAGTCATTCAATGATTCTCTATTTGAGTCACCTTCCTCCAATACTTACGAATAATTTACTTTTCTTTAAAAATTATTCATGAACAATCGTATCTACCAAAAAAAAAGGATAAAACATAGTAAAAACATAAAATCAGTTAAAAATGGTATTTGCAAGAGAAAAAGTAAAAAAGAATTAAACTAAATAAATAAAGAACATAACATCTATTCAGCATAAAAATTGCAAACCAAGTTACAATTACTAGTATTTAGTGATATGTCCCCTACCAAAATAAACATATTTATGTATACTCAAATTTACATTTACACATTAAGTAAAGTTTGAACTTTAATAACCTGCCTCTATTGTTTTAAAATGCTTCGCCTCCTCTCCTATTCTAACGAAGGACATAGGCATCACCACTGGTGTCAGTATCACTACTTTGGTCTGCATTCCTCTCCATCAGCAGAGAGCTCCGAATCTGCTGAATTTGCAGCTGCATCTTCCCTTCTAGCATTTGCACCACTTGCCCCATGCTTGGCCTCACCTCTTCATCTTGTTCAGTGCATAACAACGCCACAATACTTGCTCTTCTTACCTCTTCAATGTCTCTCTCCTCTGCAATACCCTGTTCTACAATATTAATTGTGTTGCCGTTGCAAATTTGAGTTGCAGCCCATGCGGGAAAGTAATACTGACTGGAATCTTTAACACTTAAATCCAGATTCCTTCGGCCAGAAATGATTTCCAAGAGCGTCATACCAAAACTGTAGACGTCCACCTTGGCAGTGATGGGAAGACCAGAGATCCACTCCGGAGCCAAGTACCCTCTTGTACCTCTCGTTGCTGTTAGTACACGACTGAAATCTCTACCCACAAGCTTTGCCAACCGAAATCGGCCAACTTTGGTGAAAAATTATTGTCTAGAAGAATGTTCTCGGGCTTTACATCCCCGTGAATGATGCGATCTCTGCACTCCTCGTGGAGATAAAGTAAACCTCGTGCGGTCCCTAAGGCGATTTGAAATCTGGTCTTCCAGTCGAGCACCCTTTTCTGGCATTTGAAATTACCATTGAACAGTGAAGAATTCAGAGAGCCATTTGGCATGTAATCATAGATAAGTAAGCGTTTGGATCCTTGTGCACAAAAGCCTTGAAGCCGAATCAAATTCACATGCTGTATGTTGCCAAGAGAACTGATTTCGGCTCAGAATTGCTTCTCATCTTGTCTTGAGCCCTCCATTTTCTTTACGGCCACAGGCGTACCGTCTAATAGGTGTCCTTTAAACACAGATCCGAATCCTCCCCTTCCCAACTTAAACCTGAAATTCCTAGTTGCAATCTTCAACTCCATATAGCTAAACATTCTAAGAAAAGAGTCCGAGGGATCTGGATGCCTCACCATAGATCGTCGCCGATGCCTCCGCCATATTAAAATTGAAACAACGAGAGCACCAACAATAGCTACCAGTGCGCCCACAATACTTGTGATTCTACGTTTGGATGAGTATGCTGGATCAAACTTTGGAAGCGCAGAGGCAGCTACTCTAATGAAAAAAGTTGAATTGCTTTTTGATGCAAGAGAGTTACGCATGTTCAACAAATCTCCTGACCAGATTTGGCACGGCCCTGAAGGTGGATTGAAAGCAAATGCGGTGCAGGAGCAGTTGAGGAGGCAGGCTTTCTGGCAATCTTTCTTTGTGGTTGCAGAGTATGACCAAGCGGAATCACCATCTGGCAACGTGACGCTCAGCTCCAGAAATCCGTCCGTGCTGCAGTTCAATGGGCTCTGGCGAACACAGCCACTCGACCACCATTCTCCCGAATCCCAGGCGCGGGTGTCTGCTGGGATGAATGCTTCCACGCAGCTGCAGAACTGAACATTGTTGGAATTGCAGGTTCCATAAGCGCCGCACAAACCATATACGGAACATTGGTCTCCTGGTGGAGACCAAATCACGTTCCATTTGCCATTATCAAGCAGAAAATATAACTGTATTCCTCCAGACTTTGCTAGGACGTATCGTGCGCTATTCATCAATGTAACTGTGAAATACGAACCAGATTTAGTATCTTCAACGCTGATATTGTATAAGCTTGTGTTTACCATTTCTGGAATTTGACTGAAAACATTCCCGTCCCAAGTTCCGCTTGTCCAATACTGTACAGAATTGTTCCATGTTAGCAGGAATTGCATGGCCCCAGATGGATCCAGCTGAAAAGAGAAAAGCCCAGGAGCGGGATCCGATGAACTTTTCCAAGAGACTAGCTTTTGCGGTCCACCGAACCTCATCCCTGACAACAAGGTGTCGACAGGATAGTCGAAACTCTGCCAAACAATTTCAGATTTGTCGTCGTCACTGAGCATTACAAAATTAGCGGAATCTAATAACACAGCCTGAGAAGATTTCTTGGTCACATTGACAGACCAAAGAGATGTTCCCATTGCGTCAAACAGACCCAGATCACCTTCTTCTGAAAGCTTCAAAACTCCAGACCTGTTTCTGGCAGGAGTCTCCCTGTTAGCCACCCAAACAAACGCCTTCTCTGTTAAATTGGCAAACCAGATGCCGATATACCAGTTATTGGTACCATTTGGGCTGAAGAAACCCAATTCAAATGTGGCGTTCTTCGAAATTATTGTCTGATTTCCACTAATCGAGGCACCCAATGAAAGAGTATCTGCACCCTTGACTGCAGCAACACAACATTGCAGTTGGATACACAGTGCAAATACCAGAAACCGGGTTAAGCAGAACTTTTCCTCCATCGTTCGAGTGTTAAGACCGAACGAAGCTCCCTGTAGGGTTAAAGTAGAGGAGATATATGCTTAGGCGGAAACCCTCCCGAAGGAGAGAAGTCACTTCCATGAGGGCATCAAATTTAGAAAGATGTTCATAAAAGAGGTCCCGAATAATACATTTGTTGGACGGAAAACTGTTCCAAATTCAATGTTTGCGGAAGAGAACCGGCGTTCAAAGCGCGTGGAAAGAACGGCAGAGAA
This sequence comes from Chamaecyparis obtusa, assembly GCA_027943335.1. NCBI lineage: Eukaryota > Viridiplantae > Streptophyta > Pinopsida > Cupressales > Cupressaceae > Chamaecyparis > Chamaecyparis obtusa. The sequence goes on from BSBK01001499.1 coordinate 28,181, forward strand.
GTCGACTCATTTTTTTGATCGTATGCCCAGAAGTCAGTGGTCGTAGTAAACACGCAAGAGGAGTAAACACTCTCCTGCATTATTCCAATAAATAGAAAGACTTATAGAGTGACCTTATCTAATTCGTGTGATTGTATTGTTTGAGTTCACAAAAAAAATTACCTATGTTTGACAATTACAACACCAACACAATCATGGCTTGAAACAATATTCAAAAGAAACTTTCTTTATCACAATTAGGTATTTTGAAAATGTATTATAACTAAAATTTATGTTTGATTGTATGGTCTTTTGTAAAATTATTTTATTTCTGCATTATTTCAATAAAAATAAATCATTAAAATAGAAAGACTTATAGAGTGAGCATATCTAATTCGTGTTTTGTTATTTGATTGCAACATCATAAATATCATGACTTTTTCCATTTGCATTAAGACTATTGTTTGCGTCCACAAAAAATTACCTAATGTTTGACAATTACAGCACCAACACAATCATGGTTTGAAACAATATTCAAAAGAAATATCCAATATTACAATTAGGTATTTTGAAAATGTATTATAACTAAAATTTAAGTTTGATTGTATGGTCTTCAAGAATTCAATATGATTGATTAGATATGTATAATTTATCTATAAAACATATGTTTTAATATAATTTAAAGAGTAGTTTGAATATTAAATGTGTTTGACAAATCATGTCATTTGTCAAATTAAAGCTTTTTATTGTAGACTAATGAATTAGTTAAAATAAATATATGTTAATGATATTGAATTTCCACAATCTTTAATGTCAAGTGTTGTTTCTGATTGGTTGTGGGAGAGTTTTTACCATGTGACGAAGTTGCAGATTTAGATTTTTAGATTTCCAAAACCATGGATTGGATCTTTATAGATTCAGAAATATTCATGCTTCCAGGACTAGGCTAAATAGAGTCCCAAGTAGACATTGTTCAGAGGGTCTACAAATTTCGCAATCAGGAATTACAAGTCTCAGGGTTCCGGATCCATAACTATTTCTAATTCTGATAAGTTTTCAATAGTCAATTCTAGATTTGAAGTTTAATTATCCTCTCCTATCCCTCAAGGTGAGTTCATTCTTCTTAGTTTCCTTTAGAATTTACTTTGATACATTAGATATGATATCCTATCTTGTTGGTTATCATTTCCTTTATCATTACATAAGTGTTTTTCATACTTTACATTTCATAGCAAAATCGAGGATATAGAGCACATTTGGATTATCTTTCTTTCTTTTAATTCTAACAAGTTTTAATGTTACAATAGAGTTGGTCTTTCATCACCATGGTCAAATTCAAATATCCTAATGTATTCCATTTATTTCTCTAAAATTATTTAATTATAAATACAAAAGAATCAAATTAATTAATCTAGGTTAATGTATGTTGATGTGTTGTATTTTATTTGATTAACCTAAATTAAATTTAGGGAGATTAAAATCTCATTCACCAAATAATCATTTTTCTCCATAAGCTTTTTCATTGTAATGAGAGATCACACTATGATGGGGAATGTTGATGGTAAAAACTCTCACACAATCAATCAGAAACAAAACTTGACATTAAAGATTGTGGAAATTCAATATCATTAACATATATTTATTTTAACTAATTCATTAGTCTACAATAAAAAGCTTTAATTTGACAAATGACATGATTTGTCAAACAAATTTAATATTCAAACTACTCTTTAAATTATCTTAAAGCATATGTTTTATAGATAAATTATACATATCTAATCAATCATATTGAATTCTTGAGGACCATACAATCAAACTTAAATTTTAATTATAATACATTTTCAAAATACCTAATTATGATATAGAAAGTTTCTTTTGAATATTGTTTCAAGCCATGATTGTGTTGGTGCTTAATTGTCAAACATTAGGTAATTTTTTGTGGACTCAAACAATAGTCGTAATGCAAATGGAAAAAGTAATGATATTTATGATATTGCAATCAAATAACAAAAAGACTTGACACGAATTAGATATGCTCACTCTATAAGTCTTTCTATTTTAATGATTTGTTTTTATTTTTATTTTATTTTTTTGATGAATAGAGACCTTTCAATTAAAAGAAATTAAAGATACATATTCACAAAAAAAGGGCCGGGGGATATATTAAATCACCCTGCAGTGTTCAAACGGCAGAGCCGGAAACAGCAAGAACTATTCACCAAAAAAAATTGAAAAGGCCCTCAGGCCGCAAGAGCAGGAGCAGAGGGCGGAGGATCTTTGTCATCTGATCCCCACTTATCAGTGGGATTGGCAGGCTCATCCGGAAGCACCCAACCAGCTTCATCAGTATTTTCTTTTTCTTTTTCTTCTTCCGCCCTGGGCGGGGAGATAGCAAGCGCCAAGCGGGGGAATTTGGAGGAGGTGGCCGGAAGCCAATCTCGCCCACGGCGAGCACCGGAACCAGGAGGAGCACCAGAAGGGGCCGACTGCGCCTGCGCATGTGACCACCCAGACTGCCGCGGAGGCGGAGAAGCCGAACGGCGCCACCAACCATCTCCGCCACCTCTCGGAGAGAGCTGGCGAGGGGCCTAGGATCATGGCGTGTGGGAGCGGCGCACAGAGGAGCTGCGCCCATGGCGGCGGCCTCTAGGAGGCGTACCCTCAGCAGAGATAGCATCCGGAGGCACCCGAGCCACTGTACAGGGAGCATTGCCCCAATGAGAGATCAGCTCCTGCAGGTGAGCCACCTCTAAAGCCACTTTATTAGCTTGGACTTGAATCTGCATCATAACATTATTACATATGCAAGCTTTGTTAAACATAGCAACATTAGTATCAAGAGAGCTGTGGGAAAATATAACAGCATTTCTATCTTTCCAAAGATTGAACAAAATCTCCATCCTGAAAGTATGCCAAATTTGGGTAAACTTGGAGGGGAGTCTGGGAGAGTCTCCTAAGACAATCATATGCCAAGAGAAGGGCTCAGGCCGGAAAGGTTTGAAAAAATCATGGATCCACTGCCAATACTGTTGAGCTCTCCTACAAAACCAGAAAATGTGAAGAAAGGTCTCAAGGTGACCACAAAATGGATAGCAAGGGTCATGAACTCCCAAATGTTTGAGCCTAGGGCCAACTGGGAGACCCTGAAACAAAAGACACCAAGCAAAGAGAGCCATCTTGGGTTCTGTAATGGTGGTCCAGACAGTATGGAAACGAGAGCTCCAGTGGGAAGTGGCTGAATGAAGATGCCATCTCTGGTTTAGAATATACACCATTGGAAGATGCGGGGATAACCACCTATACCCAAGCCTTGGCTTGTAATTGCTGAAAGGCGTGGCAGGATACCATTTCCAATCCCTCCACCACGGCCTATTAGCCTGAATGCCAATCTTGTGGAGCAGATTGGTAGGAATGGCATGATTTGTTTTTATTGAAAAAATGCAGAAATAAAAGAATTATACAAAGGAGAGTGTTTTTATAGTGCGTGTTTACTACGACCACTGACTTCTGGGCATACGTTCAAAAATGAGTTGACTTGTCTACCGTGCAACATTTAATTTAATTTAATTTAATTCTGGAACGTTTCCCACAACATTTAATTCTGGAACAGTTTTCCACAACATTTAATTTTGAAACAGTTTTCCGTCCATCAAATGAACATCTTTCTAAATTTGATGGCCTCTTGGAAGTGACTTCTCTCCTTCGGGAGGGTTTCCGCCTAATCATGGAGCTTCGTTCCGTCTCTAACACGTGAGCGATGGAGGAAATCAGGGTAAAGTTGTGGTATTTGCAGTGTGTATCCAACTGCAAAGTTGTGGTGTTGGTGTGGATACTCTTTCCTTGGGCGCCTCGATTACTGGAAATCAGACAATAATTTCTAAGAATGCCAAATGGGGTTCTTCAACCCAAATGGTACCAATAACTGGTATATCGGCATCTGGTATGCCAATTTAACCAAGAAACTTTCTCAGGCTGTGTTATTAGATTCTGGTAATTTTGTAATGCTCAGTGACGACAACAAATATGAAATTGTTTGGCAGAGTTTCGACTATCCTGTCGACACCTTCTTGCCAGGGATGAGGTTCGGTGGACCGCAAAAGCTAGTCTCTTGGAAAAGTTCATTGGATCCCGCTGCTGGGCTTTTCTCTTATAAGCTGGATCCATCTGGCGCCAAACAATTCGTGCTACAATGGAACAATTCTGTGCCGTATTGGACAACCGGAACTTGGCACGGCAATGTTTTCAGTCAAATTCCAGGAATGGCAAACAAAGGCTTATACAATGTCAGCGTTGAAGATACTAAATCTGGTTTGTATTTCACATTTACATTGATGAATAGCACACGATACGTCCTAGAAAAGTCTGGAGGAATGCAGTTATATGTTCTGCTTGATAATGGTAGATGGAGCATGTTCTTGTCTCAACCAACAGATCAATGTTCCGTATATGGTTTGTGCGGCGCTTATGGAACCTGCAATTTCAACAATCTTCAGTTCTGTAGCTGCGTGGAAGGCTTCACCCCAGCAGACACTCGCGCCTGGGATTCGGGAGAGTCGTGGTCGAGTGTGCTGCAACCCCCAAAATGGCAGCACGGATCGATTCCTGGATCAGAGCGTCACGTTGCCTGATTCCACATCCTCATTGCCAGAAAGCCTGCCTCCTCAACTGCTCCTGCACAGCGTTTGCTTTCGATCCACCTTCAGGGCCGTGCCAAATCTCGTCAGGAGATTTGTTGAACACGCGTAACTCTCTTCCATCAAAAAGCAATTTAATTTTTTTCATTAGAGTAGCTGCCTCTGCACTTCGAAAGTTTGATCCAGCATATTCATCCAAACGTAGAATCACAAGTATTGTGGGCGCACTGGTAGCTATTGTTGGTGCTGTCGTCGTTTCAGTTTTAATATGGCGGAGGCATCGGCGACGATCTATGGTGAGGCATACAGATTCCTCAGACTATAGTTTTCTTAGAATGTTTAGCTACATGGAGTTGAAGATTGCAACTAGGAATTTCAGGTCTAAGTTGGGAAGGGGAGGATTCAGATCTGTGTTTAAAGGACACCTATTAGACGGTACGCCTGTGGCCGTAAAGAAAATGGAGGGCTCAAGACAAGATGAAAAGCAATTCTGAGCCGAAATCAGCTCTCTTGGCAACATACAGCATGTGAATTTGATTAGGCTTAGACGCTTTTGTGCACAAGGATCCAAACGCTTACTTATCTATGATTACATGTCCAATGGCTCTCTGAATTCTTTACTGTTCAATAGTAATTTAAAATGAAAAAAAAGGTGCTCGACTGGAAGACCCAATTCCAAATCACCTTAGGGACCGTGCGAGGTTTACTTTATCTCTGTTCAAAAACAAGCACAAAGGAAAGAAACCAGAGAAACCCAAATATGGGCTCTACTGAACACACGCCCTGATCTATTAATTTATAGATAAATATACATTAAATGCAAGTACACTGTTCATCAAGTTGGATGAGCATTAATGGTAGACGGCTGCATGTGTTTCACGTTTCGGTCTGTGTCGACCATGTTAGTTGGTTCAGAATTATTTTATTTCAACATCCCCACTAAATTAATTCCACTGACTATCTAAATATCTCCCATTATATAGAAATGATGGGCTCCGGCATAAAGCCTTGTTAGATACCCATTTACAATCACTTATCAAATTTTCCACAATGTTTCCCCTAATATTATTTGCTAACATTTCACAAATCTGTTATATGCTAATTTCACGTGAACAAAGTAGAAGTGGGTTTGTTTCATCTGTGAAAGGTTCAATTGCTGCATTAGTTAAAGGACTGTTGGAAATCTTGGAGATTGTGGAAGCTGTTGTAACTGCCTGCTAGGGAGTTTTTTGGAGAATTATTTAGGTGACTTTGGCAGTTTGACGTGAGTGAGAAGCAAGCTAAGGAAGAAATAAAAGCCACAGAAATATGTAGTCAAGGTTTTGTAAAGCATCGCTAAAGTAAGTTGTTGCTCAAATTGAAGAGATCTGTGTTCTAGTTTCCAATGTGCTCTAGAGTTATCGTTGAAGATCAAGTCACTAGAGAAGATTGCTAATCATTGGTGCTCAAGATGGTTATTGCCTAGGAAGCATTGTATGAAGCTACCATTTATGCATTTGTGGTCTGTGGAGCATCTCTGTGCAACCGGCAGTGCCAAAGAGTGCATACCCAATTCTTGTGAGAGAAGAAGATTTCAAAAGAGTGCAAAGTGGAGTGGCGATCAAAGTTGAAGGTTAAAATTTATTATTTTATTGTCGTTAAAAATGTTCTATTATATGCTTATGTTTGAAATATGTGTGTTTAGTTTTTCAATATGGTATCAGAGCCCAAGGACAAGATCAGAGTGTTCTAAATGAATGTGTTCTGCTAAGTTTATCTCTATATTGTGTTTACTATTTTTATCAGCTGTGCAAGAGTGTTTCAACCTAAGGGGACGATCGGTGTACTCAAGATTGCAAGTAGAATCTCATTGTTTCATTGCAAGCTATGTAAGGAGGTGTAGCTGTTAAAGAAAAAACTTTCACAAGAGGAGAATTGTTGCAAAAATGCCAACTACTAAAGCAAGTGAAGAGGTTGTGTAAGAAGTGGAATTCCATTGAGTTTGTCAGTTGGTAATGGCTACTTTAGGTTTTCAGCTATTTATGGGCTTGATTTTCGATGTATGTGGTATGTGTTATCTTTGTAGTTGTGTGAGTGAAACACTGGCTTACAAATGTGTATTTGGTGTTATAGATTAGTTGTGAATGTTAGTGTTGGTCACAAGAGTATCATGTTGAATAAAAGGTGAGACGGTGTGTTAAATGCTATTGCCATGGTGTAAAGGTCTGCATGTGTACTGATTTGGAGTGAAAGTGTTCAAGATGGAAGTGGGAGAATTTGTTTATCTAAATGTGAAGACTATGTTGATGTTATGTAAAAGAAGATTATTGATGTGATACCCCTCAAGAAATTGTTGTTGATAGTATTTTTGAGGTTGTTCATGAAGAATCTTGAATTAGTGGATGGTTTTGAATGGGCTATGGATTTTGAATTAATCTTTTGAGTGTGAGTCACCTTTGTTAAAAGGAAAATCTAGAGTATGTAAGGGGTGCATTATTGGTTGTACCTGACACCCTAGAAGTTTTTGGTTTAACATATTGATAAACCATGTATCTGAAAAGAATTTCTATACAACTGGCAAGTACAACGGTTGGGTACCCATGTATCTCGGTAGATGGATTTATTTTTATATGGACTCAATAATCAATTTTGTTGCATGTATAGAAGAACAAAAGCCCAAAGTGATGATGGTTTCTCCATTGTGATGGTTTGTGACCAATGTGTGCTTGGTTTGTGGTGAGCCAAAACCACTTGAGTGTGAAGTTTATGGTGATCTTGAAACCATTTGTGAGTGAGGTTTGCGGTGAGCCAAAATCACTTTAGTGAGAAGTTTGTGATGTTTTTGAAACCACTTGTGTGATGGAGTTTGTGGTGAGCTTGAAACCACTTCAAAATTGCATCAGTTAGGGGTAAACTGTAAAAACCCAAAGTGATTAAGATTAGGGGAAGCATTGTGGAAAATTTGATAAGTGAATTGTAAATGGGTACCTTAAAAAGACTTCAAGCTAGGACCCATTTTTTTCGATTATGGGGAGATATCTGAAACAATCAGCATAATTGATTTATGGGGGATTGTTAGAATGCGTAAATTAATTATGCTAAGAAAGAGAGATTATCGGTGCAAACAAGAGCCAACTCCATCCAAGTAACCAGTACATACAGGCGTCCATTGCACTGTCCACCATTAATGCTCTAGCTACTCTAAGTTGTAGTCAATGTAGAATTTAATATATGTTTCTCTATAAATATAATTGATTGGGCCTGAAATCCTTAGAGCCCATATTTGGGTTTCTCCTCTGTGTCTAGTTTTTAAACAATCTCCATGAGGAATGCAGAGATCGCATCATTCACGACAATGTAAAGCCCGAGAACATTCTTTTGGACAATAATTTTTGACCAAAGTTGGCCGATTTCATATTGGCAAAGCTTGTGGGTAGAGATTTTAGCCCTGTTCTAACAACATCGAGAGGTACAAGAGGGTACTTGGCTCTAGAATGGATCTCTGGTCTTCCCATCACTACCAAGGTTGATGTGTATAGTTTTGGTTTGACACTCTTGGAAATCATTTCTGGCCGACAGAATCTAGATTTAAGCATTCAAGATTCCAATCAGTATTACTTTCCCACATGGGCTGTAACTCAAATTTGCAACAGAAACATAATTAATATTGTAGAAGAGGGTATTACAAAGGAGAGAGACATTGAAGAGGTAAGAAGAGCAAGTATTGTAGCGTTGTTTATGCATTGGAAATGATGAAGAGGTAAGGCCAAGCATGGGGCAAGTGGTGATAATGCTAGAAGGGAAGATGCAGCTGCAAATTCAGCAGATTCAGAGCTCTCTACTCATGGACAAAAATGTAGACCAAAGTAGTGATACTAACACCAATGGTGATGGGTATGTCATCAATTAGGATAGGAGAGGAGGGGAAGCATTTTATGTTAGAGATAATTATAATTTCTCCCCTGCCACCGCTGACTCTTATCTCCCACCATCAATGCATAAAATCCAACTTGACGTGGCTAGGAGAAAATCAGATTTGCATTTATCTGTAGTAAATTTGATATGTTCTTATCCTCACCACACTAATCTAGATGGTTACTTGCCTTGGACTGCAAGTTTTGTTTTTTTATCTTTAGTCTTCACCGCCTCTATTCACCGAATGAGGGAGATCACATATTTTGTTGAGATGTCCATAAATAGAGGTTTTGTAATTGCTTTGGAAAGTAGTAGTCAAAAAATTTGTAGCAGAGAACTCCGTAGAGTTCACAGTTGTATGGATGTTGTTTCAATTAATAAAAGTTTCCCTGTATGTTGTAGCATATGGTTATTAAATTGCTTTTTTCTATTTACTTTAAGTGTTATGTTTTGATTTATTTCAATTCTCTATTCTATTGTGGTTCTTTGTTTCTTTCAATTTGGTATCAGAGCCAAAGAGCTTTCAAGATCTAGAGGAGCCAAGTTGAGACTGCTTAGTGTGAGTTATTTAAAGATAGTGACAATGTGAGTGAGTTGAAAGATAGCTGAGAAAATAGTCTTTATATTTTTTTATTTGAAGATTATAGCCATTTGAAATATGAACTAAGATGGCTTCAAATAGTTCAACCCTACCTCAAGTTCCTATTTTGACTGAGAAAAACTATGATTCCTGGCTTATTAGAATGAGAACATTACTACGTGCTGATGGTCTTTAGGGATTCGTGATTAATGGATATCCAAAGCCTCCTAATCAAGCAGCAGAATTGGCTCTATCAAATGCTGATCAAAATCTATTGAAGGAGAATTGAAAGAAGGATAATAAAGCTCTTGGTCTTATTCACCAAGGCTTAAATGAGACTATATGCCCAAAGGTGTCTAGTGTAGAGTCTTTGAGGAAGACTTGGGACACGCTTGAAACCTATTACCAAGGTATATCCAAGGTGAAGAATGTTAAGTTGCAAAACTTGAGGAGAGACTTTGAAAACTTGAAGATGAAAGACAACAAGACTATGGATGGTTTCATGACACAGGTCATGAATGTTGTCAATCAATTAAGACAATGCAATGATGACCTCTCAAATAAGAGAGTGATTGAGAAAGTTCTTAGATGTTTACCAAAGAAGTTTGAGACTATAGTTGTGCCCATATAAGAGTTTAAGGACATAAGTAAAATGCATATCGATGAACTGACTGGTCCATTGATTGCACATGAATCAAGGATGACAAGGTATGATGATACTCCATTGGAGAATGCTTTCAAAACTCAACTACAAATTACCAGATGTAGAGGCTGAGGCTGAGGAAGATTTAGTAACAATGGAAGAGAAGGTGCAACTGTTATTCAAAGAGACAATAGAACTAATTCATAATCTAAAGAGAAATTTCAAAGGAGCCCTTCTAACTTGAGGGGGAGTAACAGTAGAAACTGGCAACAAGGAAACCAGAGATATGATAAGTCAAAAGTACAATATTTTTATTGCAAAAAGAATGGTCATTTTGCTAATAAGTGTTGGAAGAAGCAAGCAGATGCCAATAAGCAGTCTGCACATATTACAGAGGAATATGAAGATAATCGAAAACCTGTGTTTCTGATCTGTAATGTAACCCAAGAAAGTTCAAATGATGTTTGGTTTTTGGATAGCGGTTGTAGCAATCATATGACTAGAAACATAGAGTTGTTTTCCACTTTAGACACTAGTATTTAGTCTAAGGTCAAGTTGGGAAATGATAACAATAGATGATGTGTATTATGTACCTAGTTTAAAATGTAATTTGTTGAGCATTGGACAGCTAATAGAGAAAAGGTATAGAGTATTCTTTAAGAATGAGGTATGTACAATGATTGATAAGTATCCAAGAAAGCAATTGATAGGAAGAGTAGAGATGACTAAGAATAGAATGTTTCCACTCACTATAAGAAATGAACTTTCTAACTCCTTGAATGCTTATAAAATTAAGAGTTTAAATGAATCATGGTTATGGCATTTAAGATATGGTCATTTACACTTTGGTGGTCTAGATTTGTTGCTGAAAAGTAGATGGTGAAAGGGTTTCCTAGATTTAGCAACCGAAAAACTCATGTGAAAGTTGCATACTTGAAAAACATCACAGAGAGAAATTTGTTTCAGGGGTTTCATATAGAGAAAACTCTCCATTATAGATTGTATACACAGATTTGTGTGGACCAATGCAAACACCATCTTTGTTTGGTATGAGTTATTTTTTAACCTTTATAGATGATTATAGTTGAAAGACTTGGGTTTATCTTTTGAAGTAAAAGTCTGAAGTTTTTGGTGTATTCAAAAGGTTTAAAGTTATGGTTGAAAAAGAGAGTGGAAAATATATTAAAGTTCTAAGATTGGATAGGGGAGTTGAATATATGCTAAATGATTTCATTGAGTTTTGTCAAAATCATGGAATAAAGAGATAGCTCACTACTCACTTTACTCCACAATAGAATGGAGTAGCTAAAAGGAAGAATCGAACCATTATGAACATGGCTCAAAGTATGCTAAAGGAGAAGCATTTATCAAATGAATACTAGGGAGCAACAGTTATTTGTTAAGTCTATATACTGAATAGGAGTCTTACTAAGAGTGTGAAGAACCATATTCCTCAGGAATCTTGGAGTGATAAATGTTGCAGCATATCTCATTTGAGGATTTTTGGGTGTGTGGCTTGTGTGCATGTACCCAAAGAGATGAGAAGGAAGTTAGATGATAGGAGTGAGAAGTGTATTTTTATTGGATATGGTGAAGATTCTAAGGCATATGGACTCTAGAATCCCATTACGAAGAAGTCTATTATCAATAGAGATGTTGAGTTCATGCAAAAAGAGTCTTGGGATGGAATCATAGATAAATCTATTGCAGAGGGAGTTGTTTTATCTCATGGAGATGATGAAGAAAATGAGCAAGCCATACAAGATGGACAAATGATTCCACAAGCACATACAACTCTAGTAAGTACTCCAGAAAGAAAATCTCCAAGTGTCGCTCTATTGCAATTCAGAACACCCAGAACTCAAGAGCATGGTGAACCATCCGATCATGGTGGACAGCAAACAACAGAATTAGAGGTTAGTAATGAATCAAATCCCACATTAGCTTCATTAATAAATAGAATCAAATGCCAGAAGACTAGAAGTTTACGAGAGCTATATGATTAGAATGAAGAATTAGATCAAGTTTTAAATTTTGTATTGATTGCATATGATCCTATTAAATTTGATGAAGCTGTAAAAGAAGAAGTTTGGGTAAAAGCCATGAATGAAGAGATTGATGCCATAGAGAGAAATAATACATGGAAGCTTGTGGACTTACATGAAGGTAAAAATACTATAAGTGTTAAATGGATTTATAAGACTAAGTTAAATGTTGAAGGTGAGGTTGAGAAATGCAAAGAAAGACTTGTAGCTCAGGGATTTAGTCAACATCCTGGTATTGATTATAATGAAACTTTTGCACCTATAGCTAGACTTGACACAATGAGAATGGTGTTGGCTATTGCAGCACAAAACAAATGGAAAATGCATCAAATGGGTGTAAAGTCTGCATTTTTAAATGGATTTTTGGAAGAAGAGGTTTATGTTAAACAACCTCTAGGATATGAGGTTGAAAGAAAAGAAGATAAGGTCTATAAGTTAAATAAGGCATTATATGGATTGAAACAAGCTCCCAGGGTGTGGTATACCAGGATTGGTGAATATTTGACTAGCAGAGGATTCAATAGGAGTCCAAGTGAGCCAACCTTGTATACAAAGGTAAATCAAAAAGTTAAAATTTTGATAGTTTGCTTGTATGTTTATGATTTAGTTTTTGTCGGAGATCTCTCTATAGACTACTTTAAGACTGCCAAGAAAACAGAGTTTGATATGACTAATTTAGGATTGATGAAGTATTTTCTTGGTATTGAAGTTTCTCAATCTAAAGATGGTATTTTTTTATGTCAAACTAAGTATGCTAAAGATGTTTTGAGAAGGTTTAAGATGTTGAACTGTAAGCCAGCTACAACACCAATGGTAACTGGTACAAAACTTAGTAAGAATGGCTAGGGTTCAAATGTTTGTCCAACTTTAGATAAGAGATTGGTAGGAAGTCTTGTGTATTTGAAAACATCCATACTTGATATAATGTTTTATGTAAGTTTAATATCCAAGTTTATGGAGTATCCTATGAGTACTCACTGGCAAGCTAGAAAAAGAATCTTAAGATATATTGCTAGAACAACAAATTTTGGTATTTTGTATACATCAGTTTCATATTTTAAATTGACTAGATATTCTGATAGTGATTTTGTAAATAGTGTTGATGACAAGAAAAGAACATCTAGGTATGTGTTTAGTTTTGGGTTGGGTGTAGTAGCATGGGCGTCAAAGAATCAACCCATTGTGACTTTATCATTGGCTGAGGTAGAATATGTTGCAGTGACAACAGCAGCTTGTCAGACTATGTGGATGAGAAGGATTTTGACTGAGTTGCTACATGAACAAGAAGAGTTGACTCAGATTTATTGTGACAACAAATCTTCTATTACATTAGCAAAAAATCATGTTTTTCATAAGAAGAGTAAGCATATTGATACTAGGTATCATTTAATTCAAGAATTGGTAAATGAAAATCAAGTTTGTATGGATTTTTGTAGATCAGAAGATCAATATGCAGATATATTTACAAAATCATTGGCAAAGGAGTTGTTTGAATTAATTCATAGAGAAAATGTAGGGGTTTGTATATTGTAACTGAAATTCTACTTAAGAATATATGGTAGAAATTAAGGGGGAGTGTTAGAGATAATTATAATTTCTCCCCTACCACCGCTGACTCTTATCTCCCACCGTCAATGCATAAAATCCAACTTGACGTGGCTGGGAAAAAATCAGATTTGCATTTATCTACAGTAAATTTGATATGTTATTATCCTCACCACACTAATCTGGATGGTTACTTGCCTTGGACTATAAGTTTTGTTTTTTGTCTTTAGTCTTCACTGCCTCTGTTCACCAAAAGATGGAGATCACTTGTTTTATTGAGATGTCCATAAATAGAGGTTTTGTAATTGCTTTGGAGAGTAGTGGTCAGAAAATTTGTAGTAGAGAACTCTATAGAGTTCACAGTTGTATGGATGTTGTTTCAATTAATAAAATTTTCCCTGTATGTTGTAGCGTATGGATATTAAATTGCTCTGTTCTCTTTTCTTTAAGTGTTTTGTTTGAATTTATTTCAATTCTTTGTTCTATTGTGGTGCTCTATTTCTTTCATTTTAAAACAAGAGCTCTGCAAAGCTATAGTCCTACCTTGTGCAAGGAAGGGGAAGTATGAAGAACTGTTGTAGTTGTTTGAGGAGAAGAAAAATTGATAAAGACATTTTTCTATATAGTAAAAAAAAGTGATAATTAGAGATTCAATATTTAACATTGTGCTAGGTAAATGTTCAAACATTGTCCGTTGTATCAGAAATTGAAATAAGGAAGCCAATCTATGTTGTAATGTGCTATATATTTGTACTTATTGTGTAAAATGTGTTAGCAGATATAATTTAGTCCATGATAAATTGGGTGAAAGGTTATGTGATAATTTGGGGCCAAAAAAAGAAAAGGAATGTGGGGGAATTGAATGGCAGTACAAATATTGTTGCACAATAGAATAGAGTTGTAAAGGCTTACATCTCGAACAAGTGTTACAAGTTGATTGTTCTTATTTAAGGAGAATGTTTAATGATTGAAGAATTTTATATCCAAATTTTTGTTGTCACTAATTTTTCCAAGGGGTTTTTCATTAGAGAAGGTATAAAAGGAAGGCATGCTCTCATTGAAATAAAGGAAAAATTAAAAAAATAGTCATCCTCATGTACATGAGACCTTTAAGATAATGGGAACTTTTCTGCAAAAATTCCAATACACCAATCTAAACAATAAAAAAAATATGTAAACCAAATCTAACAATGAAACTATGCAACTAAAATTAAGTATACAAAGTGAAAATACAATCATGCTATACAATAATCATTGCTAAATAATCAAAGACACCTACTTTTTCTAAACTATAAATCTTAACTGTCACAACTTATTTTTCCCAAGTTACTAGTTTGACATATAAATAATAATTGAAATAGTAAAATGGATCCACAAAGTTCAAATAAAATTGTAGAAAAAATGTGACATTCATTTGACAAAATCTTAACTCCAAATAACCTAGTAATCACAAACGATAAAACAACCTGAAGATCTTCAAATAGATGAGAAACTATGTTCATTGACGATAAGCACGTACATAATGTATGTACTTGGAACTTCATTGTGAAAGCTCCATTTCTTATCACATTAATTGAAATGGCTATTAAGGGAATTTTGATAACTTATTTAGAAAACAAACATAAAAATATAGAAAAACTATTGAACTTGTGATCAAAACAGCTTACTAGAATTTAATAAAATAAATCACATTTTTTCTATATTTTATGTAGCTGTTGGTACTTCTAATATACCAAGTTTTTATTTATATATAATCTTAGAAAATGGTCAAAAATTATGTTCTAGATATTTGTACTCAGTCTACTACCCACACAACATTTTACCTTAGCTTCACCAAAACCTCCTTGCCCAAGTTTGCTTGCAAGACATAAGCCTTTAGTTGCTTCATGATGAACTTCCTAATAGTAATTGAAACTAATAATTGTAGGTTCTTTTTTCATTAACACCTAAATTTCCACTTCCAAAATATTAGATCTGACATATATGTCCAATAGTAACTAACTAATAATTTCATAGATTTTCAAATGCATGCATACCTATTACGATACCAACTTTATCTCTTCATTGTTCTCTAAAGAAAAACCTCCAATAAAATTTAAAAAAAGAAACATAGGAGACCTGCTCGTCCTATACTTTATAACAATATGGGTATTAGTTCCTTGGATTTCCTTCTTCCTCCAGTGGATACTGATGTTGTGTCACATGCTAGACCTTTTACAATTTCTATGAAGCCCTGTCTGAAAATAATAAGGTTAGGTTTACAATAGTTAGAGCGTTTCAATTTGGCATGCAATTGTTTCAACATGTAGAAGGATCCAAGCTCAAATTCTTGTAACCCACAACCTCCTTGAAAACAATTTAGCAATAATATTAACCACTGCCAGCCAAGAACAAATATTCCACGTCCAAGTAGTAAGACATGCCTATCGAATATAGGAGACTATAGATACCTATCCGTTAATAGAAGAAAAGGCCAATAAAAATGTAAATTGGTTTGCATCATATTTTATTGAACTAGGTTTATTTATCTAAAAGAAATTTGCATGTGAAAAAAGTTTATATAATCTTTATTTTTCTTTTTAAATTGTATATATTGTCTTTAAAATTGTTGGAGATTCCCCTAAACCTATGGGTGTTGTGAGCATTATTAAAATATATCAATTCATTTCATAATGCCAAGTTTCAAATGGAAACCTAAAGACAACATTTTAGCGATGTATACTCACGAAAAGTGGAAAAAATTAAGAACCGAGGGCACATCATCATAACATTAATCAAATTGTATTGAATTTTTAGTTCTCCAAAATGGATTAATCCTTCTATTATAAGGTCTGTGTATTTTTACAAGATTCATATAACTAGATTTCTTGCTTGTAGAGAGTCTGAATTTTCATAATGCAAACATAATAATAAATTTGTTTTACACATTTTTTTATCTACATGTCTCTTAGCTATGGGAATCTATAACCATCTTTAGACAAGTGAAGAGACCAATCAAATTTTCTATCTAGATTCTATTTATTATTCCAAGTGACACTAGTGTCACATATTGCTTTGATGGGGTTACAAAGTAGCCACAAGCTCTAGGGAAGTTGGCATTGGCTTATCTTCAAAGAATGATTTAAAGAGTATAAAACATTTTTCCATGTTTATGTAGTGGTATACCTCATGACTTGTCCATTACTATCACATCTTGTGTCGTGAGGGTTACGAACTAGCCAAAAGCTCTGAAGGGGCTAGCATTGGCTTATCCTCTAAGAAGGATTTGAAAAGCATAAAATATCTTTTAGGTTTATAGAGTGGTACCTCATGACCTACCCCTCTAATTGTTACAAATGTCGATGCTTCATACTCTTGAATCCATCCTCCTACCTGTAAAATAAAAAGGAATCACCATCATTCATATAGATGCTAATATAATTTATAATAAAATGCAAAACTTAGAAGTAAATGTTTCTTGTCATAAGTGCATAGTAAGACATATAGTTGATAAATTTACCATTTATGATTGCAATAGCTTAATCAGGTCAGTGTCAAGTGCTATAGGTAATTTATGTCTAAAATCTACTAACCCGCCCATAGAAATTATGTGGAAATAAAAATAAGAGAAAGATGAGACCAAATTGTCCATCGTCATACCAAGGATGCCAGTAAGTAACAGTATGAAGCTTCAGTGCATTTATAGAATATCTGGTTGATGTTATGGAAATTATTGCATTTGTATCTCCACTAAAGATTATAAACACCAAAAACATTTTTAGCACATTGTAGTAACAAAGGAGCACAAAACTATGTTTAAACTAAGTACATTTATTTTCTAGATCAAAATAAATAATTTTGATGGTCACCTAAACATCCAAATATGTAGTTTAGATTCTATAAGTTCCCAATAAATTTGTAGCATGGACCTAGGAGAGTCATTCTAGTTTTTAGAGACTGCATCACTATATATTGCAGCCAAAAGGGATTAGATTAGTCAATAATCACCATTCGACAAATAATGGAGAAAGATGGAAACCCAAAAATAATAGAAATGTTCACAAATTAGATTTGACTAACAGATCGCAAGAAATGATAGATTCTACAAAAGCAATCATTTCACTGATACAAACCTACAAGTTGTCCACCTATAAGAAATTCATGTAACATTGGCATGAAGCTCTTTCTGCACCTCAAGCAGATTGAAGTAAAATCCAAAATACTTTTTAGTGCAAGGATCATACTCCCCAATCAGGCACCTCCATGCCTACTAATTAAATGGTTGTTAGAAAATGGTTTAAGCTAATGCTTCTCTTAATTTTTCTTTTCTAGAAAAGACTAGTTCAATCACCATAAAATTGCAATCCACAACTATTTTTAACTGAGCTCAGGTAGATTGAAGTAAAATCCATAATACTTTTTAGTTCAAGGATCATACTCCCCAAACAAGCACCTCCATGCCTACCAATTAAATGGCTATTAGACAAATGGTTTAAACTAGTGCTTCTCTTAATTTTCCTTTTCGAGAAAAGACTAGTTCAATCACCATAAAATTGCAATCCACAACTATTTTTAAATGTGCTCAGTTTAAGAGAGTGATACTATTTAATTGATGTAAAATGAAAGTTAGGAAAACATTGCACTTTAAAGTTTGAAACTAAGCCCAACCTTATTTTTTAAAATACATGAACTCCCAATGTAAACATGAAACTTACGATCTTCTTCACAATTTGTTTCCTAGAAGTTCCATTAATGTTTGAGTGAGGAGGGGTGTAGATGGTGTACAGATCTATCCATCTCATTTCTGCATCAGTAATGCCTTCTCTTTTTCCTAAGCATTTCTTGTTGTGATCTAATGCTCTGCCAAGAATGTAAGATATGCACAAAATGTCTCTCTTGCACAACTTTTTACCACATTTTGCTTGACTTTGCTGAAATGGGGTCTTCCAAATAGGATATGGACATTTATCAAAGCATAAACGAAGGTGAATTTTTAAAATGTTATCGCTGTAACCACCCTTGTAGTCATAAATGCAAAATGAGGATACAGAAACAAGACACATGCACTCTCTTATGTAATATGTTTTGATGGGTGTCCACACCCTAAGAAAAAGCTCAGATATTGATAGAAGTGTTGTGGCTACTTCCAAAGGCAATATGGTCAATGAGGATGCTATAATAGCCATTTATATAATAGATACATAGGTAGTTTACTTGGCTGAGCGAGGAATGACTAGAGATGTAGAGCTCCCTAGTTATTTACTCTATAGATTCTTATCCATATCTGACATAACTCATGGTGTCCAAGTCATTCATTTAGAAGATAAGAACAATTACATATCTTTCTATAAATAAGGAGATTAACACATAAACAACCATTGAAGCATGATGGTTGTGAACATCATCACATGTTACAATTGTAGGTGTCCTTCATTTACTTACAGTTTTAAATTCAATTCTTTGGATTTCATTTACTAAAAGTGCATAAAATTTCCTCTTTGTTTCGCAAATGGTGCTAGGGTGTGAATATGTAGGAATCGTTGTTGACATTAGCACAATGACATGTCAAAGCTTAAGAAGGGTGATGAAGTTTATGGTGACATTCAAGATTTCATTGTGGGAAACACAAAGCAGGTGGGCACTCTGGCAGGGTACATAGTTGGAGAACATATGTTGGATTTGAAGCCCAAGAATTTATCTTTCAAAGAAGCCACCAGTTTATCATTTATGTTCCTAACTACACTTCAGGTGGTTGACACTATTTGTATGTCTTTGCTACTAACCCAAATTTTTGTAATAAGCTTATTTACATGTATGCCAACTGTTTAAGTTTGGATAATGCTCACAAAGTGTTTAACCAAATGAAAGATCAAGATAGGGTCTCATCAAACATGATTATTATAGCATACATAAGACATGGGTATCACAACGAGGTAGTGACATTGTTTCACCAAATGCAACGAGAAGGTCTCCAATGTGATCTATTCACTTATCATCTAATCACACTAAAGGAATCGCTCCATGTATTTTAAAATGCTTAAGTATTTTAGGGAAATAGAGAAGATACTAATTTGAATCATATTAAAGAAAAGAGAGAAAAGCAAAAGCAAAAGTAAAAAAGATATTGCACTAAAAAAAATTCAAATCCATAGACCAGTTTAACGTAAAAATTTCTAAACAAATCAAATCCATAGACTAGTTTAATGAAAAAATTTCAAAATTGCAGTATGAAGTTTGAAATTGTGATAAATTTGCCAAGTGGAAAAACTCATAGCCTCACCCTTCTCTATCAAACTAAAACATAACATTGGAGAGCAAAGCTTATGGCAGGGCACAAAGTATTTTCCAGAAGCTTTGCAAACTTAAAATTTAATATTTTCCAAAATTCATAAATATAATTTTAAAAACCTTACTCGGTAAGGAAAAGAAAAAATAAATTAGTCAAAAGAAAACCTATATAGAATCCCAAAATCTGTAACTAGTCTCATTTAAAATAATTCGACGTTATTATCTTGTGTTCGCTACCATACCTGTAACCAAAGACACAAAATCAAAATCAAAATTCTTAGTCAGTTCTCATAAAATATGAATGAAAAAATAGAGCAAAATTTCCTGGAAAGAAACCTAGGTAACCATTACTCACGAAAGCTTCCAGAAGAAAAATTCATAAATAAATATTTTCTTTATGCTAGTTTTTTAATTGATTGGACAATTTTTTTGAATTTATGAAAAGAAAAATAATTAAACTCCCAACAAAATTATATACAACCAATTAGAAAAAAGAAATTTTCAAAATATATTTAAAATAAAAAATAAAAGGCATGCAAAACATTACAAATCATGTTTAATATTTAGAGACACATTTTTCCTGAGGCAAACTAATTGCAAAATGATTCAAGTGAAAACATAAGTCTCTGCCTTAGATAGGCAGGACTAACAATATAGGTAGGTTATTAAAGTTCAAACTTTACTTAATGTGTAAAGGTAAATTTGATTATACTTAATATGTTTATTTTGGTAGGGAACCATATAGTACTTCTCCCCCATATATTATTTCTCCCTCTTTGATAGCAATGCCAAAGGCAAAAACATAATTGTATCATTTAGGTGTCAACTTGTTTCTACTTCAGCTTGAATAGTTCTTTGCTTGTTCCTGATAGCCATCAACACTGTATTCCATTGCTTCTTCAAATTATCTATAGTGTTGATATGTCCTTTGACTCTTATTTCTTTTGTCAATTATATCTTCATCATTACTTTTTTCTGACATATCCAACAACTCAATTGTAGTTTGAATAAATCTCTGCATTAAATCCATATGAATAGCTAGTATGCATGATTCCTCAACTACTGTATTTCCTTTCTCAAATAGTTTCTTTGAAATTTTTGTTGCTTCTATCAATAGCTCCTTAAGGTTTTCAAATTTATTTGATAGTATCCCTATTATTTCTACTAGCTTATCTTTTCTTTTATCAGTCTATAAATTTTGTTATATAGTCTCTTTTAATTTTGCTTTCACTTTATGATCAATTTCTATTATATCTACATATGCTTTCAACTGTTTCATACATGATTCTTCTTCATCCACTATAATCTCCGATAGTAAGCTTGAAAATGTTTGAATTGTCTTTTTCATGATCTTTTTCCTTTGTTTCTCCTTCACCTTTCTTTCCACAGTTGTTCTCTCTTTGAGTTTCTCTCCATATAAAATTTATTCTTCACAATGCATCTTAGTAGGATGTCTCTTTAGAATCTCAAATTTAGGTTTTTCATCAAGGTCTTCTTCGTCTTCAAATTCCAAATCTCTTTTTCTCTTATGTTGTGTTGTTATCATTGTCATATTTTTTAGTGTTCTTGCAACTTGTACTTCTTCAGATTCTGCTATTTGTTCCTATTGCTTTGCTAAATTTATTAATTGTTTCTTCTTCTAGTATTTCATCATAATAGCATTTTGAAGAAATAGTTTAATTTATCCACATGAATATTTTGATTTCAAATATTATATATTTTTATTTTATTTACCACTAATCACTAGCTTTGAATTATGTTATGGAGTTAAAATTCTTATTTGAAATTAATCCTTTTAAAATATTATCATGCCCACCAAGAAAAAAGTGTCCCTAGACCTAACAAAGATATCCTCATAAGCATCAAAATCTTTCAAACAAGCTAAGTAAGTTAGTTTTTTTCCTTATGGGTCACTTGAAATATAGAAAGGCATAAATTAGAGACCCTATCACATTCAATAAGGGATGGTTATTTATAGATTTATACAATTTAAAACAAATGAGTGTATTCTCATTTGATAGTTAAACATTTGAACTAAGGTAATGTAATTTTATTGTCTTGGACTATTGTTTTGATAAAAATCTTGTAGAATAACCATGAAGCTATAGACCCTTGAGATTCTTTTGTGTTTCATGCAAATGGCATTGAGGCTTTTATTATTGATGTGAGATCCTCTTCCACAAGGTGTTTCTCTTGAATTTTGAAGCCCATACTCCTTTAGACTTAAAATCCTTGGCCACATGAAGTGCACACATTGGTAAGAGCATTGAGCCCCAAAAAATGGAAGTTATGTGCAAAATCGAGGATATAGAACACATTTGAATTTTCTTTCTTTTTTTTTAATTCTAACAAATTTTAATGTCACAATAGATTTGTTCTTTCATCACCATGCTCAAATTCAAATATCCTAATGTATTGCATTTATTTCTCTAAAATTATTTAATTATAAATACACAAGAATCAAATTAATTAATCTAGAGGTTAATGTATGTTGATGTGTTGTATTTTATTTGATTAACCTAAATTAAATTTAGGGAAAGATTACTCTCATTAACAAAACAATCATGTTTCTTCTACATATGATTTTTCATCGTAATGATAGATGACACTATGATCTGAAATGTTCATGGTAAAAACTCTTACACAATTAATCAGAAACTACACTTGACATTAAAGATTGTGGAAATTCCATATCATTGACACATTTAGTTTAACTAATTCATTAGTACAATAAAAATCTTTAATTTGACAAATGACATGATTTGTCGAATAATTTTTTAATCATATTTTTTAAATAAAAAATATTTTAGTATTAAAACTACTCTTTAAATTATATTAAAATACATGTTTAAAGAAAATACTATACATAATTATACATATATAATCAATCATAATGAATTCTTGAGGACCATACAATCAAACTTAAATTTTAGTTGTAATACATGTTCAAAATACCTAATTGATATAGAAAGATTCTTTTGAATATTATTTTAAGTCATGATTTTTTAATGTAATTGTCAAACACTAGGTAATTTTTTGTGGGCTCAAACAATAGTTTTAATGCAAATGGAAAATGAAATGATATTTTAAACTTAAAAAAAGGGTGCTCAACTGCAAGACCCAATTTCAAATCACCTTAGGGACTGCATGAGGTTTACTTTATCTCCATGATGAGTGTAGAGATTGCATCATTCATGACAATGTAAAGCTCAAGAACATTATTCTAGACAATATTTTTTTACCAAAGTTGCCCGATTTCAGATTGGCAAAGCTTGTGGATAGAGATTTCATTTGTGTTCTAACAATAACGAGAGGTGCAAGATGGTACTTGGCTTCGGAGTGGATCTCCGGTCTTCCCATCATTGTCAACGCTGAAGGAATCTAGGTTTAAGTGTTCAAGATTCTAGTCAGTATTACTTTCCCACATGGCTTGCAACTCAAATTTGCAATGACAACACAATTAATATTGTAGAAGAGGGTATTGTAGTGGAGAGAGACATTGAAGAGGTAAGAAGAGAAAGTATTATAGCATTTTTATGCACATTGAACAAGATGAAGAGGTGAGGCCAAGCATGGGGAAAGTGGTGCTAATGCTAGAAGGGAAGATGCAATTGCAAATTCAGCAAATTCAGAGCTCTCTGCTCGTGGACAAGAATGCAGACCAAAGTAGTGATATTGACACCAATGGTGATGGCTATGTCCTTAGTTAGAATAGGCAGAGGAGGGGAAGCATTTTAAAATAATAGAGGTAGGTTATTAAAGTTCAAACTTTACTTAATGTGTAAATGTAAATTTGATTATATGTTTATTTTGGTAGGGGACCATATCACTAAATATTAAGGTTAATCTTGTTTATATTTTTTATTTTTTAAAAGTATAAAAAATGATTAACATAAAACTTACAAATTGAATTCAAACATGCAACTCACAATCCGAAATAAGAACTCAACTCCTAACTTTGTTTTCATCACCACCTATTGCATGATTTAATTTTTATTTAATAATAATCACATGCACTTTTCAAATAATATCATTTAACTTAAATTTATATTTTAATTTTACTAATATTGAATGTGCAACTTTAATTGCATAATAATATTTAATTAACAATTAATGTTTTTAGCATTTTAATAATATACAAATTGATAATTAAATATCAATTCATTAATTTATTTAAAAAGAATTATAACTAATCACTCAGTTAAGTCTCTTAACTCAACTTCTTAGTTTAGAACTAATAAATCAATTCCTTTGAACTGGTGTGCAAATAATCACATGATTATATTTAATTAAAATTAATATCTTTCGCACCACTTAATAAGTAATTTGATAATTATTATCAATTTATATTATTTCATCATTTAATTTAGATTTAGATTTAATATTTAATTAAATTTTATTTCCATAATTAGACTTTTAATCAAGTTTTTAAAAAAATCAATTATATTTAATTATTTTTATTAATTAAATATCTATATATTCAATATTTTCATATTCATAAGATATAATTATTTTAATCTCTAATTAAATCTTTAATGCATTAACAACACAAAATTCACATCAAGACACTTGACAAACAAACACGAAAGAAAATCTACTTTGCAACTTCCCGCGCTCAAAATTTTCAAATTGTAGGTCCCATGCCTACCTCCCCTGGGGGTGTTGAGGCCCCCATGGTTGACCTACTTGCGGGCCCTGATGCTTCCCAGGCAACCCTCATGACTCCCTCTAGCATGGTCCTTGTGTCTGAGTCTATAGGGGAATCTCAAAAAGTGTCCTCCCCCACTGTTCAACCTACAAAACCCAGTTGGGTTGGGGCTCGTATCGGGGATGCCCAACATTCACTAGATTTGCTCCTGGTGGATTTTGTCCTCACTGAAGACGGGTCTAAACTCTCACTTCCTGACTCTGTCATTTACCGAACAATGGTGGACTTTCAACTGCCTTTGGTGGAGCAGTTTTTTAACTTTCATCCTACTATTGAAATGGTGAGAAAGTGGATTTCTATCCATTAGAGGATCAAGGGCTCTGTGTCGGCTTCTGCTATGTCGGGAGGCCTGTTCCTATTCAAGTTTACAACTCTTGAGGACTTGTCTACTGTGCTATCGGGCTTGTGGGTGTATGGGAAACACTTCCTTGCCCTCGCAAAGTGGAAACCGGGTTTCAATCCGGCTACTGATCTATCCAGATTGGCCCCTGTTTGGGATCGCCTCCCTGGCTTACCTCTTGAATACTAGGATGAGCAATTTTTTTGATGGATCGATGATTCCTTTTGTTCTTTTATCACTACAGATCAGGTGACCCATTCTAAATCTAGGCTTGTATTTGCTAGATTCTATGTGAATGTCACATTGAACAAAACTCTTCCTAATTTTTTTATTCTGAAATCTAAATTGGGTAAGTGGACCCAAGTAATTGTGTATGAGAATGCTACCATGTTCTACCTGAACTGTGATAGCAGGGGTCACTCTAGCAACAACTGTAAGCTCTCTAAGTAGTCTGCCACCTGTGCGGAGAAGGGTAAAGGGAAAAATGGCATTCCCTCTCCCTAGGTGCAAATAGAGGCCTCGGACCATCCCTCAAAGGAAGTGGAGAAGGTAACCCCAGCTATGGAGAAGGTCACCCTAGCTATGGTGGTGGTTACCCCAGCTATTGCAGATATTATCTTGGAAGAAGGTGAGATTGTCCCCCTATGGGCAGAGGTTGAGAAGTGTGCCATTTCTAAAGAGGACCTGGCCCCCTAGTAGCTGGCTGAGGTGATTGCATCCCCCTCTACACCCCCTTCAGTGAAGAGATCACCTCTCCTTTTGGAGACTAAATAGCCTTCCATTGTGGTGGCACTAGATTTGATACCCCCTAAGTTGGGTGAAACACACCCCCCTAAGACTGCTACGAAAAACTCATCCAGCTCACTCGATGGCTTGGATGATGAGGATGGAGAATGGAAAACTCAGAGGAAGAAAACCAAGCCTAAAAAGGTGGATGTGGGAGTTGAAACTCCTAGGGGCAGGCCATCTGATCGGGCAAGAAGATTGAGAGGATCCACAAGGGACATTACTATGGGTAAGTAGGAAACCTTGGAATCAAGCTTTAAGAGTAAAAAATGATTTGTCTTTCTTGGAATGTGAGGGGTTTGAATAGCTCCCTAAAGAAAAATGCTATTCAACATTACATTTTTTATCATAAACTTGATGTTCTTCTTTCGCAAGAAGTTAAGATTTCTATTAGTAACTTTGAGTCCATTGCTCCTAAGCTATGGTCAGGTGTTTCTTTATTTTACTCTAAAGCTTTGGGTGCCTCTGGGGGTATTGCTACACTCTAGAATCCCAATAAAATCAATGGCCTATTGGTTGAGTCATCCCCAAATTTCCTTGCTGTCAACTTTAATAAGGTTGTGGTAGAATGGATAACCTTTAACATCTATGCCCCAAACACCCACCCAGGTAGAGTTATTCTTTGGAATGATCTTAGTACCTGTTTGGCTCAAAATAGCTCGAGAAACTTTCTTTTGGCTGGAGACTTCAACTCTCCCCTCTATCCCTCACAGAAATGTGGTGGGCTTGTTGATTACTTTGACAATATGAGGGAGTTGACTGATTTTATATATGGTACTGGCCTCTTGGATATCGACCTAACTAGAAACCCCTTCACCTGGTCTAACAACAGAAAAGGCAATCACCTTATTCAGGTGAGACTCAATCAGGTCTTGACTTCATCCTCCTGGGATCTTTATCTGAATTCCTCCCTAACCTCCATTCCCAGGACTACCTCAGACCACAACCCCCTCCTCCTTCACTAGTTTGAATCCCCTAAAGTTAGCTCAGCCCCCTTTAGGTTTGAAATCATGTGGTGCTCTCACCCTTCATTCAGAGACCAAGTCAAACTCTGGTGGAGCACCAGAATTAAAGGCACAACCATGTTCAGAGTTGCTCAAAGGCTTGAAATCATCAGAAAGGAGGTCAAAGGTTGGAGCAAGCATAACTTCAGAGATCCCCACAAAGAGAAAATTGAGCTCTCAGGCACCCTTAATTCCCTTCAGGCCCAACTTGCTTCTAGAAATTTCTCTCCCCAGACTCAGGCTGATGAGGAAACGACAAGACAGAAATGGTAGGAAACTCTAAAAAAAGAGGAAATTTACTGGAAGCAAAGATCAAGGATCCAATGGCTTATCAAAGGAGATAGAAACACTGCTTTCTTCTACAGATCTACCAGCATCCACAAGAAAAGGAATACCATTACTTCTATTATGGATGAGAATGGGATCATAGTCAAGGAAAAGGACAAGATTAATCAAGTGGCTATTAACTACTTTAAGGGGTTATTCTCTGAGGATGGTCTAATCTGCCTGGACAACATTCAAAATCAACTCTTGGAGAATGTCTAGTGTGTTGTTACTAGGGAGGACAATGAAAGACTAACAAAAAGGGTCTCAGATGAGGAGGTTAAAAGAGCAGTCTTTGCTATGGGTGGCTACAAGGCCCTTGGGCTTGACAAGTTTCCCCTGGCCTTCTTTCAGGAACACTGGGACATTGTTGATACTAATGTCACCCACACTGCCAGAGACTTTTTCAGGATTGGGCATCTCCTCAGGCAACATAATTAGACCTACATTATTCTCATCCCTAAACATGATAATCCCACCTCTATGCTAGATTTCAAACCTATTAGCCTCTGCAAAACCTTCTATAAAATCCTCACCAAGATCCTAATCAAAAGGATAAAGCCCTTGCTGGAGAAGTTAATCTGCCCTACTCAGAAAGGATTTGTCCTCGGAAGAAAAATTCTAGATGCGGCTATTGCCACTCATGAGATCATCCATTCTATGGATAGGAGCAAGATTCCAGGTATGGCCTTTAAATTGGATATTTCTAAAGCCTATGACAAAGTCAATTGGTCTTTTTTGATCAAAATTCTCAATAAAATGGGGTTCAAGGAGAAAACTATTCAAATCATCAAAGAATGTACCCAAACCGTGTGCTTCTCTATTTTGGTTAATGGCTCGTCGGGTGGTTTCTTCACTCCTAAAAAAGGTCTTAGACAGGGAGACCCTCTCTCACCTTACCTCTTGATTATGGTTGCTGATGTTCTTAGTAGGAATCCTTGTATGCTATCTAATAGGGGGAAAATCAAAGGGGTTAAACTAGCTTCCACCATCCCCCAAGTGGTGTTAGAACAATTTGTTGATGACACCTTCCTTTTTGGGTTCTGTTCAGTGATTGAGGCTAGGCAATGGAAACAAATTCTGGAGTGTTATGCCTCGGCTTCTAGTCAATTCATTAACTATCAAAAGAGCCATCTATTTTTCTTCAATACACCTTTGGAGACCCAAAACAAGGTGCTTCAAATCCTGGGATGTTTAGCTGCCTTGCTTCCTTCCACCTACCTAGGTCTCCCCCTCACTGTCAAAGAAGTTTCCCAAGAATTCTAGAACTCTATTCTGGAAAGGACTTAGAAAAAGCTTGCAGGTTGGAAAGGAAAAATTTTAAGCAATGCTGGAAAACTTCAGTTGGTGGTGGCTACTCTCCAAGGAGTCCCTATCTATTTCCTTTCCCTCTTTAAAATCAAGAGTAACATGGCTGATAAGTTGGAACGGATCCAGAGGACCTTCCTCTAAGCGGACTCAAAGGAGAAAAAAAGGTCATCTCTTGTGAACTGGCATATAGTCTACCTTCCAAAATGCCTGGGCAGGTTGGGATTAAGAAAAATTGGTCAGATGAATAAAGCTCTGACTACTAAGGTGGCCTGGAACCTCATTGAGGGGAAGGCAGAATGGTGCAAAATTATGGAAGCCAAGTACCTCCAAGGTCTCCCCTTCAGAAGGAAGTTCCAAGATAATGACCTTCCAATTGGATCCAAGCTCTAGAAGAACATCTACAATTGTAGAGACGTTCTTTCCAAAGGGGCATTTTGGCAAGTTGGCAATGGTAGATCCATTGGGTTCTAGAAGGACCATTGGATTTTAAATCTCCCCAACCTAGGATGCAAATTCAAACCTCTTATGGATCATCTCAGACCTATTCTAGGCTATAGAGTCTCTAACTACATGGATGGTAGAGAGTGGAAGGACTTATAGATATGGTTGAGAGACAAACTAGACTTGGTGAAGATGGGAAAGGAGCTTATAGAGAACCTTAACATCAGAATTTCAGACCATGAAGATACTGTCTTATGGGCCCCCACTTAGATGGGGAAGTTCTCTATTAAATCTACCTACAATATGCTGCTTAAGGAGAATGGTAACACAGAGGACTAGAAGAAGGTTTGGATTCCCCAACTCACACCAAAAATTATTTTTTTCTGGTGGACCCTTATGCATGGGAAGGTTATAACCCAAGACAACCTAGTTAAAAGGGGTTTCTCCATGGCGAATAGATGTGCCCTATGTATGAAAGAGGAAGAAATAGTGAATCATCTATTTATCCACTGTGAGTATGCTAGTAGCATCTGGTAGGAGATTATTGGCAACTTGGGGGTCCCGTGGGTCATTGGTTGGGATGTGCATCAATTTAGCTACTGGCAATCTCCTTCTAATCATCCTCTGCTCCAACTGCTCTGGCGTATGATACCCCACCACGTATGCTGGGTGATCTAGAAGGAAAGGAACAATCAGATCTTCAGAGATGAGAGTACCCCTGCTGAAACCTGTCTCTAGATAGCTACCAGACTTTTGTGTGAGAATACTTGAGTGGCCAATTGGAAGCTCCCCTCTGCTCCCCCCAATGCCTAGGAGGTTAGAAATGCTGATAAATGGAACATCCTATCAGGGTTCTCTCGATTTGATGACACCAAGAAATTAGCCAGAAAAGCCACTAAATGGACGACCCCTACCAGAGGATGGATCATATTAAATTTTGATGGTGCTGTTAACACTAAGGGTCAAGGTGGTGGTGGGATCCTTCATGACAACAAGGGCAATTGCCTGATTGCTTTTGTTGGTCCTGTTAATAATGGCACTGTTACCCAAGCTGAGGGAATGGCCCTTTTATGGGGAATTCAAACCACTATTAATCTGAACATAAGACACCTGGCTATTGAAGGAGACTCCAAAGTGGTGATTCAGGCTGTTAAAAGTGGGGCCAGTGTGGGATGGCAGACCAAACCCATCCTGCTAGAAATCAAAGTGCTTCTGAACAACTTCCAGCATTGCACTATTGAACACACGTATAGATAAGGAAATCAAGTTGCTGACTCTTTGGCTACGATTGGCTTACATTAGCAAAAACCCACTTGCTGGAGTGGGATGAGCGACTTGCCCTTGATGACTCAGCAAATCATCAGGGAGGAAAAGAATTTGAATTAATGTGCTCTGCTGTCATGATTAATTTGCAATCTTGCTGGATCATGTGCCGACATGTTCATAAGTTTTTTGAAATTATTAAAATGTGCTCCCATTACCCCATGCAAGTTGATAATTACTTTCCAAATGTGTGATGTAAAGGCTATCCGAATCAGGATGCCTACTTCATGATTCTAGACAACAACCGTATCCTCAATTTTATTGCCAATAAAGGCACCTGTAGATCTGTTAGATCTGGTGGTATAGTGCACTTTTCCCAAAGAATTCCTCAAAGCCAGTGCTCTATGTATAACCCAGTTTTGGGAAAGTGTCATCAAAACAAGAGGTTTTCCAATGTCTGTAATTTTACTCAGCTCTCTAGTTTTTTGGTATCCTTGACACTGGCGGACCATGATTTTGAGATGGGGGGCAATACTCTTCACATTGAACCTGATAAGATTGATGAGGCCTTTTCCAATGACGCTCTGGTCTCTCATTACTATAAGTAGTGCGGGATTTGGGGTTTCATGGAGCATATGAGAGGAGGACATGATGAGTGAATTTTGAAGCAGTTCATCTCCACCGAGAATAACAGGAAGGTCTCGATGGGAGGCCTTCACTTTCAACTTAATGAAGAAGTTATTTCCAAAGCTATGGAGCTTCCTATGACAGGGAGAAAATACAAAAAGCTAGCCAGACTCCGAACCCCACCAACCTCAACTAGTTCTTTTGGGAGGGTGAGCAACCTATGAAGAAACAGGGGGCCAGTAATAAATTTGACATCAATTTGCGATGGCTGTGTCACAATTGAGACAGCCATGTGTTGAAATTGTGACAGTAATAGACGTCGCTATTTTTTAGTCACAAAATATGACATCTTTCCTTTTCTGTCACAATTATGACTTCAATCCGTTGCTATGCAGCCCCTTCATTTTGACATCAACCCCTGTAATTCCTTATATTAGCA
The DNA here is from genome assembly GCA_027943335.1 of Chamaecyparis obtusa. Taxonomy (NCBI): domain Eukaryota; kingdom Viridiplantae; phylum Streptophyta; class Pinopsida; order Cupressales; family Cupressaceae; genus Chamaecyparis; species Chamaecyparis obtusa. Next base: position 59,011 of record BSBK01001499.1, read on the forward strand.
TCGCAATGGTGACGAATACCATAGTACTTACGACGTGGTTGTCCAATATTGTGATAGCATTTGGGGCATTGCCAATATAGGAAATCCATCGTAATTCTATGTGTAACCATCACAAGTGCGACGTACACCCACCGAAACGGCGATGGCTAGAGGCTTGTCACATGGTCGCATGCACTTGCGAAGCCGCATGCGATCATGCGAAAAGCATGAAATGCATCGTAATTCTATGTGTAACCATTGCGAGTGTGACATACACCCACCAAAACTGCAACGGCATTTGGGCATCGGTAATACATCAAATCCGTCATAATTCTATGTGTATACATCCCAATGGCGATGAACACCCTAGCAACTACGATGGCTAGAGGCTTGTCGCATGGTCACATGCGCTTGGGAAGCCACATGCGATCATGCGACAAGCATGAAATCCATCGTAATTCTATGTTTAATTATCACAAGTGCGACGTACACACATCAAAACTACAACAGCATTGGATGTCGCAACTCCTTCCAAAGTCAGACCCAAAAGTAACATGTGAAAATGTATTAAAAGCAAGTTACCAGTTGGGCCAAAACACTCTCCAAAGCACAACTCACCATGGCAAGATCATCTCAAGTCTCTTAGCATTTCCTTTGACCTATATCTAGACCCAAACTACTCAAATTAAGTCCCCGCAAATAGTTGAGTTGACCAAAAGCCAACATAGACAGTAGAATAGTGCATGTGACAACAAATCTACACCTACGGAGAAAACCATCAAAAGATATCTGAACTAAAACATTGCATGAACCATTTGACCAAGTCCACCAAATTGCATAACCTGAAAACCCATTATGGAGCAATGCAAGCCATTCTCCAAGCCTGTCCAAACCATCTTGACAGCCAACATTATGATCATCCAAACAACACATCAAATCTTTGTCAAATAATCAATTGGGGATCTACACACATGATAGTGCAATAATCACAGTAGTCAATCATTATATCCA